>CM076579.1:7883728-8132907 GCA_034641835.2 Pinus albicaulis | reverse complement strand
CTTACTAGGTTCCAGCGACTCTCGTGCTGACGTGAGTTTGGTCCTGTCACATATATCTAATAGAACGAAAATTACTACAGTAATAAATAATAAAAAAAATTTATTTAACGGATAACTTCGGGAATTAGTTATAATAGCGGTCCTTGGCAATTATGGACAGTTGACATTTAACAATGTATTTGTTACGATGTATTGTGATTATGGTGATTACAAGTTTGCTTGATATGCTTGCTGTACATTTATTTGCCACATATCTTTGACGTGGCATTTGAGTTTCATATAATAGATCTGGAGGCTTCGGTCGTAATGCAACTTTAATTCCTGAATTATGTATTTATATATCATTGTTTATCGAACTTGGGATCCGGTACTATTTTATCGCCTCGAGATTATCCATTCGTACTATCGATCCGACCCTGGTGAGTATCTGGCCGTCGATGGCAAACTGGAACCGACGGTGCAGATTTGTTAGGGTTGGGTAATGCCTACCCCGCCCGTAACTGACTCTTCAGTCATTGCCGCGCCTCGCCGGAGCATCTGGAGGCAGGGTCTGCGGCCTTAGGGTTCCTGTTCCGTTACTCAGTCGGTCGATGGGGTTTCTTGCACAAGAACAGTCGGCTTATGCTCACCAGGTAACCTTGGCAGCTTCGAAATCTTGTTCCTGGTTTCCAACTTGTGTCATATGCGCCCACTGACTGTGAATGTATGTTTAAGGTTCCTCCGTCTCGGCTGACCAATTACCCAGCTGTCCATCTTCATTCCAGACGCTCCATCTGCGTTTGCACAGGTAAGGTTTTTTAACTATTTGGTTCGAATTAACTTTCATCGTTTTCACCTTAGCCTCCGTTCGCTGATGATTTGGGGGTTTTGTTAACAGGTGCAGAGTTGGTTGATTACCAGGTACTTCTCCCTCCGTTCGGCTGCTACCTAAATTGCTAAGCTTCGGCTTCAACCGGCTAATTTCTTCGTTCTGTGCACAGGTATTTAAACCCTTGCTATGGAATTTAGGTACCCGAACCCATTTCCAGTGTTCATGGCCGAAGGCGTTGAGATTTTGGCAAGCGCCTATGCTGCCTTGCCTTTGTTAAATTCAGACGTTTATTATGACTATGAATGTATATAAATTTTTGTTATACCCTACCAGGGTTTCCGCGGCTCTTTGTTTATCTAGAGTTTTGCTAAGGGCTGTTGCCCCTCCGGCACTTTACGCTACTTTACGCTTCTGATGCTCCCTGCCCTGTGGCGGGTTATGAACACTAGCAGTCTCATTTAGGCGTGAAACTGATATGTAACCCTTGTCATGGCTTGACGGGATTTTTTTGGTGATGTGTTGTTCATTATGGATTTCAATGGATAACAGGAAATTATATTTACTGTATAGTTAATTTTCTTGATTCTGTGCATATCTTCAGTTTTCCAATCTATATCTTCCGATGAATTTCGTGAGGCGTTCACTGGTGTTTATTGGTGTCTTCAGGCATTCATACATGTTGTATTTGTGGTTACTTGTTTCAGCCCCCATGTCGCACTCTGTCACACTGTGCAATGCTCTATTTATTGTTTCCGAGAATACAATGTTAACTCAGGCGTACCTCTCTATACTGTTCTTTTCTTGATTAAATTAAACTGTATTAGCAGTGTCCGGACCACTTATTAGTCCGAGTTCTCCTAAGGAGGGAGACGACCAACCCAGAGGCCTGTTTTGCAGGCGCTATGGGTTAACGGTCTCCCTCGCCCATGATGGTTAGGTAGGGTAATTTTCTTTAGGAAGGAGGAAGGAAATTTGCCTCTTCTTACTGCTTTATTCCTGGTTCTAGACTGTACAGGTTTTATTGTTTATATCTGTTGCTTCGTTCATATGCAATAAGAACTCGTTCATTTGAACTTACAATCCTGAACTATATGTTGTTACTGAAATAGAGAACAATTTTATTAAATATTTCTATGGTTGTCTCCTGCTCTAATTTACATACTGCTCCTGAAATAAAAGAACAGTCCTGTCACACTCTACAGTTTTTCTTCTATATATATATATATTATCACTGGTATAAACAGAACAGTTCTGTCAACATTCAACAGTCTATCTTATGTTCTAAATATAAATATATACAGTCACTGGAATAAAAGAAACAGTTCTGTCATTATTCTACAGTTTGTCTCCTGTTCAGCACAGGACAAATTTATAACCCTCTAGTAGTCTTATAACCAGAAAACCAATAATTATCTTTCCGATAATACAACTACTAAAACAAAATCTACTCATCTGTCCCGAGATTCGAGTGAAGTAGTGTATGTGCCTCCCTTCCACGAGCTGGGCGATCACGTCCTGCAGCTCTCCCCCGAGCTCAAGTCTGAGTCGTTGTTAGTTCAGAAATTCTGGAGGAGGTTCTTAGGACAATCCGGTCCAATACTCTCCGACTCCAGTGAAAACAGTAGTGCTGGGGAGTTCACGGGACAATCCGGTCGAGAACTCCAACCCAGGCTATTATCTGTTCTGGAAAAGAAACAGTCCTTGCTTCCAGTCCACAGAGTGTCTTTTTGCACACAGATCCAACCCAAAACTCCCCTTGGAATGCTTTATTTATTCTAGAGTTTTTGGATAACTGTGAAACTGTTTTCTAACTAACATCAGATCTTGATTTTACTTTTTACCAATTCATTTACTTATGAAACCACTTCCACAGTAAATCTTTATTAAAATAAACATTTCATTTTTGTTCACATATTCTTATTTAAAAGAAAAATAACACAACAACACAACTAATCCTTAGTTATTTGTTTCCACTTAAAATGGTGGTTACAGGTCCTCAGGGAAAAGTCTTGCTAGGCCGAAATCTGCTATCTTTGGACTCAGTTGTTCGTCCAACAATACATTGCTTGCTTTAATGTCCGATGAATAATTCGCGGCGGAGAATCCTGATGAAGATAGAGAAGCCCACGAGCTACTCCCATTATTATGTTGTAACGCTTCCCCCAATCAAGATTTTTGCGTTTGTTTGGATCTATATGAGTGAATGAGCTTTAATTACATGTATTCTTGTAACATTAATGTTTATCTATTTACATAGATAATAAAATGGAAGTCACTTACCAAATAGGACTTTATCAAGGCTCTTATTGGGTAAGTACTCGTAAACAAGCAACTTTTCTGATCCCTCTGCGCAACAGCCTAGTAGATTCATCAGATTTTTATGTTGAATTCTGGCCATAAGGTTAATTTCATTGAGAAATTCTTTTCTTCCTTGCCTAGATTTTAAAGACAACTTTTTCACAACTATTTCTTTTCCATGGTCAGTAGTTCCCTGAGACATTCAAATCAAAATTTCCATTTCAAACTTTTGTAAAGTATTTAAGCCTAATTTTCTTAAAAATAATTGTTATTAAGCTGCTACTCTACATCCAACCGTCATGGGTGCTAACCGATGTTACCTTGTATACAGGGCCAAAGCCTCCCTCTCCGAGCTTGTTATCAACATGAAAGTTTCTCGTAGCAATTTGTAATGTTTCCATTGTAAATACCATTGGTTGATCATCACTTAACAATGTAGTTTCCTCTGGGTGATCTATACAATGAAAACACAAAATTAAAAGTTATATTATAAACCTTGAGAGACGACGATTTACAGGCCCTGACATCTGTCTTCTATTTATGAGGGGAACATAAGACACGTTACATTTGTTTCTCCATTGCCCATACGCTAAGGCGCTATGGGTAAGGGTCTTGGATTATTTATGCATCGCTCCTCTGGGATCATGCTTATACTTTTGGCTTAAAGCCCACCAGAGTTTCAGGACCCTGCCATTTTACATCTTCCAGTCCATCTGGCGCAGTCATAATGCAAGTATTTTTGAACAAAAAGGAGTGGTGATACGGGAAGCTGTCATAAAGACTATGGAACATTTTAACGAAATTGGTCCATCGAAACAAAGGAGCAACCATAGAAAATGCAAAATTAGAGATATTTGGCATGTTTTCCCGGTGGACTTCTTTGACAATGCATGTTGTAGGAGGGTGTGTGGTTGCGGTGTATATATTGTTATTGAGACAGGCAGATTTTCCCATTTTTGGTGAAAAGAGGACATGACACAAACAACAAAGTATAGATCATTGCATTATAGGGAATTCTGATAGCTTATTTAAAGATGCAAAAGGTATCATAGACTGGGTGAATGATTACAATCCATTCAATCGGCACCTCCTTTCCAATTGAATGAAAAGCATAAAAAATCTGATAAGCTCTTTTCATAACATTTGTTTTGACCATATATAAAGGGAGCAAAATAGGAAAATAAATATTCTATCCAAGAGACATATTGTAAGGTAACCTCGTAAGTTTTTTTTCTGCATTTAAACAAGATATCATGGTTAATGCAGGCAGCATTAATTACTCATAAAAGATATTGGATTTTGAAACATTTTACAAGGACTTTGTCTACATTTTTGGGGAACATGTAAAGTATAATTTGAACAACAGTAACAAAACTGCATAACGAGATACATATTGTAGAAAATATTTAGGTTTAGACAATATGTGAAGATGGTTTGTAAAGAAAGAAATGATAACCTGTATATGCACGACCTGTTTTATATTAATATAAGGAAATAACGTTTTTTTCCACTGAAAAAAATGTAAAAAATGTGAAGGTTTGATCAATCTAAAAATGCATTGAACATTCAATCAAACCACGGGTTCATTTAATCATGTGGCAGTAATACCTTCGTGTCCCCTTCGAAATGTGGCAGGCTTCAGCCTTCTCCCCATTGCGAACCCGCATATGCTTAACACCAGAACCAAGCCACCGACAACACCTAAGATTATGTACGTTCTTCTGTCTGAAGACCTGTTCTGTGGATTATTAGCTGCCTCCACTGGAGGGGCTGGTAGGAGCACAGAGGAATTATAGAAAGAATATATTTCATAACGGAGGATGCAGCTTTGACTCCAATACTGAACTCCTGCAGTCGTATCAGATGTGAATATTGTATTGATTGAGTACGATAGACATGCGTTGCAGTCGGCTGTGGTTAGATCTCTGGTGCACTGGACCAGACCGTAAATCGTTTGAGACAAGGAGTCGAGAGATGTGCCGAAAGCAGATCGTTTCGTGTCAGTCGCTGCTTTGCCTGACAGACTATTTAAGAGATTCTTGGCAGTCACTTGAAAGTCACCGGGGAGGAAGACCCCCGTGTCCCCTCCGAAACCCTCCTGGAAATTCCATCCTAAATCTGTGTCCAGTTTTCCTATGAAACTATGGTTTTCATAACGTAAGAAGCAGTGAAAAGGCCAAGTACTAGCCCCAATGGTATATTTCCCACATTGTTGGCGTATGCTAGTCGTTGCCCATTGCCAACAAGCGACGCATTGGTCGACTGTCAGGTCTGCCCTGCACTGGAAGAGGCCATATACTCCGCCAGAAACAGAGATGTTAAACCCACTTTGATTTGCGGCTTGGGCAAGACTATCAAGTACTCTATTCAGATTGCTCTCAAACCGACTGCCTGCTGTATAGTTGATGCTATTGCAGTTGGTTGTCGCCGTCGGTGTGACTGGGTTGCAGCGATCAAAGAGAATATTAAAATTGCGCTCAAACATACGGCCTACTGTATAGTTTCCGTGAATGCACTGTGTCACTGCGTTGCAAGTGTGCCCATGAAGAGTAATATTGATCAAGGCCGGAAGAACAATAATAAAGAAGAAGAGCGTAATAGTTTGGCCGATCAGGGGAGCTTGCAGAATCCCTTCCATGATTAAAGTTCATATTCGTTAGGATTCTGAAAGCCATCACACTGTGGAGAACTTGTGCATAGAGATACCGGTGACCCTACAGAAATTTATTCAATTCTGCTAATGTGGTTAGTCAATAAGAACCGCATACTGTGTTGTCCATGAATACATATAATTGAAATATCTTGGTCTGACGTCACCTGACTCGCAATCTTAATCACCGAAAACCAAGAAGTGGATGATACGTGAATTGTGGTCGCCCAATTTGCTTTATGTTCGTGATTTTATTTTTAATGTGGTCTCCTTTTTGTTTTTTTATCCACATGATTTATTATCTCCATAATAATTATTAATTTATTTTTAAGTAGTATTTTAGAATTTTAATCTAATTATTAACAATTATTCAGTTGAGGATAATCATGAAATATGTTTTATAAAAATTAATATTTATCTTCAATTTATTTATTTGTGATATTGATAATATATGATATTAGTGCATAGTATTGTAACAAAAATTATTTACATTTTATGATAAAGTGAGGGTCAATTTCCATAGTTAAGAATATTGTTTAATTCATATATTAATTATTTTTATAATTGATTTAGATCCATCTTAATCTCTAAATTGAATTAAAATTGAATTAACATGGATTTAGGTTAGTTTAATTTCCTTTTTTAAATAACCTATATTTATGTGTCAATGAGATGACTTCTCGTACCATGAGTGAATACCATGAAGTTACTTATTTTTTTCATTATTTATTTATATATTTTTTTATTTTTCAGAAAGTTTTTTTATTCTCTTAAAGCAATTGATAATAATAATTATTTATTTTTTTATGATTTTTTATTTTATTTTTCTAATACAAAATATTTCTTGAAATACGTTTTCTTTTAATATCTATAATAGATCAATATTTATCCACATTTGTTAGTCATTTAATTTATATAATTACATTAATTTTAAAATTATTTAAAATTTTAATATTTCTAAACATTAATATCACTTTTAATCAAATTTATAATTAAATTTAATAAATAAAATAAAATAAAATTTTGAATACCTTATTTATAGTGATTTTTAAATTATTTATAAAATAACCTACCAAAAATTATATAAAGCTGGACTAGTTTCCAAACATTTTTCCAAGATTCCCAAATAATAGAGATAAGTTTAAAATTTTAAATTCCATCTATTTTTATGTTTTATTGATAGTTGCATTTTTGACATTTTATGTTTTGCATTTCATTTAAAATTATGAAGGTCGATATTTGTTTGTCGTTCTATATTGTTTAATGATATGATTAACTTGTATCCACATTTTAAATTAGTTTATTATTAATAAAATTAAAAATAAATTTCAAATTAAAATTAAAATTTTTAATTTATATTGAATATATTAATATGAAAAAATAATTTATGATAATGATAATGATGATGACTAATGTTCATTAAAATTAATATAGTTTATGGGATTTTAAGAAAGTAAGAAATTAGTTGAGATTCTTTAATATTTTATTTTTATAATCAAAAAGAAATGAGATAAGTTATCCTCTAACACCATAGTTTTGTTGACTTAACAAGTCAAGAATGTTGGTAGTGCACGGAAAATATTTTGAAAATTATAACAGATGTGAGTAAGTGTTCTGGAGAAAGTGATTTTCCTCTTCAACCTTGTTTTGTCCGGTGGTGTTCTTGCAATTGACCAAAGTGTGACTTCACTTTAGAGCTCATGAGAATTAGTTCTTATCTGGGCAATGTTCGCTTTTTCCTCAGCATTGGTCAAGACATAAACATATTTCTAGTTATCAAGATTGGGGTTGATCATCTCCTTATAATACCTTAGCTTCCTTTTTTCCATTAAACTTCTTATCCTCCCACAACTTATCCTTAAATTTGGAGTAATAATAATTTTAATACTATCATTATCCTCCAAGATGATCTCCTCCTTTACCCTCCAATGGTCTAGCCAAGACTAGGCATCCTTATTTCAACCTGGTGGGGGTTTGGCTTGGAGTTAGAATCAATTTTGGGGAACCTCTTGGCTTCTATGTTGTATAGAGCAAGAGGTGGGGGTTTTGGCTAGAGTTAGAAGCAATTTTGGGGAACCTCTTGGCTTCTATGTTGTATAGAGAAGGAGGTGGATGTTTAGGCTAGAGTTAGAAGCAGTTTTTGGGAACCTCTTGGTTTCCATGTTGTATAGCTTCTTCTTATACATGAGATACCTAATCATAGCTATACTTTGAATGGGGAAAATGCTAGCTTCGATAAAGAGAATAGGAAAAGAAGTATTTCCTTTAATTTTGAAATTGTAGGTTATAAATTGCTTCTCAATCTTTCTTCATGATTCTCTAAATATAAAACCTTAAATCTCACATTCGTATAAAACTATAAATTTTAATTATTTATAAATATTTAAAATAAACTATAAATATGAACAAATATTTTAAACAAATTATAATAAATTTAAAGAGGGTATTTGAAAAAAATTAAGCGAAACAAGCCCAAATGTATTCTATATTGTATAGAGAAGGAGGTGGAGGTTTAGGCTAGAGTTAGAAGCAATTTTTGGGAACCTCTTGGTTTCCATGTTGTATAACTTATTCTTATACATGAGATACCTAGTTATAGCTATACTTCGAATGGAGAAAATGCTAGCTTCAATAAAGACAATAGGGAAATAAGTATTTCCTTTAATTTTGAAAGTGTAGGTTATAAATTGTTTTTGGACCAACTCAATCTTTCTTCATGATTCTCTAAATATACTACAACCTTAAATCTCACATTCGTATAAAACTATAAATATTAATTATTTAAAATAAATTATAAATATGAACAACTATTTTTAAAAAATTATAATAAATTTAAAGAAGGTATTTGAAAAAAATTAAACGGAACAAGCCCAAATGCATTTCCTAGAAATTAAACGAAACAATTTTGATCTACAAAGAATGGATTTATTTAGGGTCATCTTATAATTTGGCCATTCTTTTCCTAAAAAACCTAATGGTAGAAGTGCTTGAATTTTGTTTTCATAGGAGAAATGTATTCGACGCCATAAAGAATTCTCAGACATTCAAAATTATTTTGAAGTTTGACAGCTATAACCAAAATTTCCAAAAAAAATTACCCCTTTTTTTCCAAAATCGTAACAAATTTATAACTTTGTTAAACTACACTTAATTAAATGTCTAACATGTACTTATTCCATTTAATTGTAAATTTTTAACTCATGAAGTCCTAGGTCCTAGGTCCACAAAGTAGGAATCAATTTCCACCCCACAAAGTGTGAGGTAATTTCCACCCCACAAGGTATGAGGTAATTTCAAAATGTTTCATCGCGAGCTTGATTAGTCTAGATTGTCAACTTCCAACTAACGAGGTCCTTGCAAAGATGCTTTATCATCAACCATTATTTAATTGTCTACTAAGAAATTATTTTGAAAATGATTGATTATAAATTCAACCATTACCTTTTTCCTTTTTCATGTTTTATTTTGCAAGTGGAATAAAAGCAATATCACATGTTTCATTTTGCAGGTGTAAGAAGTTGTCTATTCAGCTTGTGGAATAGCTCTGACGACATTTTTTTGTTACAATTCTGTAAAATAAAATTTAAAAAATCAGGTAGGTGGAGTGTTTGGAATTCATTTTTGATAGTGAAAATAGATTCAGCACTATCAAAAACCCTTAAGGCACTCAAAATACTAAAGTTTAACAACTGTAAACAAAATTTTTGATAAAATCTTTGCTGAATTTTTTCAAAATCTTTACCTAATTCTAAACCATTTCACTACTTTTTTTTAGACTACGCTTAAAAGTAATATCACATTTTGAATAGACGGTAAACTTAATATTTACCGTTACTTTTTGCCATCTTCCACAGAGTATGGATGCACGGCATGTAATAGTCAATTTCCAGTTAACAAGGTCATTTCAAAGATGTTGGTTTGGTCCAATATAGCAGGGACGCATGCATTTAATTGTCAATTTCCAACTAACAAGGTCTTTTCAAAGATGTTTTTTCATGAACCTTTAATTAATGGTCCACTTAGAAAATAATTTGAAAATGATTGATTATAAATTTATTCAATCAGTTATCTTATTACTTTTTCATTTTGTCAGTGGAATAAAAATAATATCACATGTGTGACTAGACGATAAACCTAATAGTTACCATTACTTTTTGCGATGATTGATTATAAATTTATTCAATCAATTATCTTATTACTTTTTCATTTTGCAGTTGGAATAAAAATAATGTTACATTTGTAAGTGGACGATAAACCTAATAGTTACCATTACTTTTTTCCCTTGTTCCCATTACCATTCCATTTACCACACGGCAATGGGAAATACTCATTTCCAATTCCAGTGCTTGTAATTCAATTATTGGTTTTTAATATTTTTTCTAAGTTAAATATTAAGTACTATGTACTAAGCTAATAATTAGCTTAGCATTGTTCATTAAATATTATTTTATTTCTATCCAAAGAATAAGATGAAAAAACATTAAGCCAATAATTCACTTAATACATAGTTCTTAATATTTGTCTTTCCCCTAATTTATATAATTCGATCATTGATTTGACTAGACTTATTACATGCAACTCAATATTTCTTTATGTAACAATAAAGGCATTTTGAAGCATGCCCCTACACATAGTAATGGGAGGAACTTCGGAACTCCTCTCCGATTAGGGTGGGAGGAACTCTCGAACTCCTCTTTGATTATGGTGGGAGGAACTTCAAATTTCTTCCATTTATAACCATTTTCACCTTAATCGATACATTGAGTGGGATGTATGCACAGGCTATCCTTTATTTTTCAATGTGATTCACAACCTGTTATGACTTAGATGTTTATCTTTGTATTACATGTGTTTAATTTTGTATTATATGTGACGAGGGATGGATTTCATGGGAAAGTTCTGCTTCATTCTCCTTCATGTATTTCCTGTGTGGACACTTGGTTTCATAGCGTCCATATTCATGGCAGTGAAAAATTTACACCTTGGTCTTATCAAGAGATTGTAACAGTTTCCCATGGCAGTGATTATTTTATAAATACATTCAAAATATTCTCTTTCCATAAACATTGTTTTGTTAAAATGATCAAAATAAATACTAGAATTCAAAAAATTTCCTGCCCATAAATATCTCATGTTAAAATGTTAATGGGCATGGAATTTTATGAATTATAATGTCTATTTTGATTATTTTGACACAAAATGTCTAAAATGTCTATTTTGTGTTAAAATCCCCGACGGGGGTGTAAAATTCAAGGGAAATTAACGGAAAACAAGGTTTTGGTTTCTCCCCTGTCCGTTTCTAAATGCGGTGTGGCACAAGGTGGCTATTTCGCATTCACAGATCAACCTACGTCCTTTCCTTTCAAATACAAATATGATTCACAAGCAAGGTGATGGATTGGTGTGGTACATAGCAGCACAGGCGAGGCATTCTCATCACATTGTTGCCCTTGGTTTCTTGTTAAGGTAAGTCGTGTGAGTCCAGGTGCGAGAGGTCTTATAGTGGAAGGAGATGTTCATTATCCATGTTGCATCAAGGATGCTGGTGAAAGTCTATTTGCGGAATTGAGGTTGAGAGGCCTTCACTCTATGAATTATAGTTTCTTTTTGTGGTGGGGAGTGACGTGTCTTCGCTCCTGATTTGGGGTGATAAGGGCATCCTTCCTTGGAGTTATAATTATGCTATTGTCGGTGAGCAGTCAATGTTTTTTGTGTTATTCTTACACAATTCTGAATGCAGACCGATCTTCTAACTGGTGGTGGTTCTTTCTAGCTCGACCATCCAGGCTCATGAATCAACATGTATCTCACTTGCTTGTCCTGTCTTGGTATGCGGTTGTTGGTGCCGTGGAAATTTCTCAATATGATACTAGCGAAAGGGTTTTAGAGATTTGTTTATTGGTTTTCCATCAATTCCGGGTATTAGGCTTAGTTCCCTTCTACAAGTATGAGTTATATATTTTTCTATGGAATTGGGTGTCTCCTACCATCATTTCAATCTATTTGGTTCTTTTTCATATCGAGTTATAAGGTTAATTCATCAGTTGGATATTTTCTCTAGGAATTGTTCATGGGTTAGGTTGAGTTTATGGACTTTAAGTGTATTTTATTGGGAATGTGTTGTCATCAGGGTTATTAGGGTTACACCTCTTCTATTTGATGAAGACTCAAGTCTCTTAAATATAAATCCCTATATTAATCTGGTTTTGGGGTGTTGGGGGGATGATCTGTTCATATTTGGCCTTGTTAGTTCCAATATAGTGTGAAATCCATGTGCCTTTTTAGTTGTTTTGAATCCTATTAAGGATGGTCGATTAGCCACTTCTACCATGCCTCCCCATGAAAGGAAGGTAAGCCGTAGAGGAGGGGCTAGTCAGGCCCATCTGCAGCCACTACGAATTTTCACTTGGGAATATATAGCTTCATATTTTGACTTAGTGCCTTCAAAATACGTAAGGAAATACGTAAAATGGAATCGCAGGAGTTTGGAGAACGCCCTTATTTTTTTTATTCAGAAATTGGAGATAAGGGCTTTTAATGGCTCTCAGCCTCAGGCAGGTTTTGGAAAAGGACGCTATACTTCAACTTCATTCCCTCTCAGTTCACCATCAATTGGCTACTTTGTTTCAAATGGTTTTAAGAGAAAAACAAGTGGAAAATTACAAATTCTTTAGTAGCCATGAGGTCATTAAAAGAATTCTTAGGAATATTTGTTATTTATTTAATGATATTGATGCTTGTATAGTTAGAGTGGAAGGTATTCTGGTGTCTGACACGTCATCAAGAGAGTCATTGTACCTTCCTGGCAGCACTATGCTTCCTTCTGTTGACAATCCTTCCAATTTTACAGTTATATCTTCTTTTTAATATTGATGCATTTCTGTGAAGTTTTTGGTCTATTTTAAGAGTATCTATTTCATATGCTCTTCATGTTTTGGTCAATAAACTCAATTAGGGTACCGTGAAATAGTACTTGGGAAATGTTACAATTTTCCTAGGCCATGAGAGTTCACTTGTGCTCTAGGTGTTTGGCTCTTAATGTATATCTTCCTTTTTGGGCGTCAAGGCCTCTTCAAACGTGTTGCTCACAACTTTTTAATGGCTATTTTATGTTTCTTTGTTGGTTGGTCCTTGCCCTACAAAGGCTTGCTCGTTCTTTTATTTCAGAATTTTGGTGAAACACTCAATGGTTATGAATAATGACTTTATTGTATCAATAATGTTGGTTAAAGTTGGTTATCCGTGTTCTCATCTAAATTTATGTCCTATGTTGGTTAAGTTTGGATTTCTTGTGTTTATGTATTATTTTGTGGATGATTTTGGTAGCCATGATGTTGCTATCTTTAGATAGATCTATAGAAATTAATAGAAATTTTATACTACTAATGAATTTGAATTGAAAATAAGAGATTACAATTTTTCCCTACTATTATGTGGAATGGAAATCAAAATTTAGAAGCACATGAAATGACATTCAACCATTAAAACACCACAAGAACACAATTATTTACAGGGGAACCCAATTGGAAAAAACCCCTCCACTTCTTTTCATTAATCAAACGAGAATGGGAAACTGTTACAATCTCTTGCTTTGATCTTGAAGCACACCCTGCACTGTAAACATGTTCTCCTACTGATTGTCTTGCTCTGGCCAATACTTAGCCAATTCAAGGCTCCATCTTCCTCCTATTTCCTTGCGTAATCTTGGAGGAAATTAGCTCCTAAAAGATAGTAATTTTCTACTATTTTCTTGATCAATTCCCAATGAATGATTCACTTGCTTAACTGCCAAGCCTGTACACTCAACTAGTATACAATTAATAATTACAAGGTGACTTTTCCTCCACTCCAGCTAGGAAAATCAAATTCCATGCATTTATGGGATATTTTTAGCTAATTGGTTAGTTGAAATGAGATATCATTGAGTTAACAAAATTGTAATACTCAATTGAACTTCAACTGACTCAACTAAGGACTTCAGATCTGTTAACCGAGTTCGACTAAAAATAATTGAGTTAGTTTGCTAAATTTTAGCAATCACTACATGCACAACTCTACTTCTAGCCTATAAATTGAATATACTGAATAAACAAGCAGACAAAGCCATGTCACACAAGTTAACTACAATCCAAGTCATCTTGTTGATGTGGAAAATTGAATTACTCAATTTCACTAAGGAACAAGTCAAAATTGAGCCTTTTCTTGCTAAAATTTCTAACACTCCCTATTAGCAAGAAAAGGGCTCTACACAACCCCAATCCAACTTTTGTGGAATGTATTGTAGAACTACCTCTCACTGTTGTTGTTTCTACTGCAATAATTGCAATTTAGAAGCATCCAAAATACAGAATCGACTATCTCTGCAACTGTCTACTAGGAAATTTGTGTTATTGCTAACTCTGCTACTAAGCCTCCTGATCTTTTGTCAACACCACTCTTCACTCCTCAATATCTAACTACTCCAACTGACAGTGATCCACATGGTACTGAATACTGTGGGCCCCTGTAGAAAGGGTATAGTATCCATGAGAAGAGAATACTGCAATTCGTATTGCTCCTTTATGGACACTTCCCAAATATTTACAACTCTGGGACTAAGGCTCCACATCGCCCCACCTCACTCCTAGAGGTATACATTCATGCATGGAGAAATATACCTCTAACTTGTATAGATTTTGCACTCTAACTAAAATATGTTTAACCTTCCCGGTAGCTACATGTCTCTTAAAGGATTTCCCCTTATTGAGAATAACATCATAGCCACGATCCTCCGATACAATTACATATATCAAGTTATTCTTCAATGCAGGTACATACATAACATCTTTCAGATGAATATGGGAGTCTTAATCGCTCTTAAAGGTGAAAATACCAATTCCTTTGGCACTATACCTCCCATCATCTCCAAATTCTATATGTAGCTAGAGATCCTTCTCCTTTAGGCTATAGAAGAATTCTTTTCATCCTATCATATGGAATGAGGAACCAGAATCTAGATACCACTCACTCCCTCTTACTGTGCTTGCCATGCAAGCAAAGAGGGTAAAATATAGCTTAAATTGAGATGCCAAGGCATCTCCTCCTACTCCTACTTCATTATGCTTCATGTATTTCCTATGTGGACACTTGGTTGCATAGCGTCCATATTCATGGAAGTGAAAACATTTTATTTTGTTCAGGTCCTTCTTCTTGCCCTTTTTTTGGATGGACTCAGCCTCACCTTGGGCCTTATTTCCCTTAGAATTCTTTCCTTTTCCCACTAGAGAAAATTCCTATTCCTCCTCAACTTTTCCAAGTTACTCCATCTCTAGTGTTCCTCTAAATTTCTTCCTACACCAAATAAGACCAAAGTCTCTCCCAATTTGGTAATTTTTCCCTAACATTTACAGAGTCGTGGTAGTTTTTCCATGATTTTGGAAGGCCTAAGAGATCTAGGCTCACAATTTTTGAAGACGAAACATTTTCTCCAACTCCTCCCATCTCATCTTGACACTGAGTGAATTTGGAGAGGTAATGTCGAGTTGTTTCATTTTTCTGCAATGAGATGTTTATGAGCTTGCCCCTCAATGCCAATTTACTCGCATCACTACCATTTTTGAATAGCTCAGTGAGGTTATATCACATAGAAAATGGAGTCTCTTTTCCATGTAAATTAGAGACTATGTGGTGTTTCACACCCTCCAGGGTGATCCTCCTAGATTTAGCGACATCCTTCTTCCATTGGGCTAACTATTGTGCATTCAATGCTACTAGTTTTGAAATGTCAGTTTTGGTGTAATCCAGCACAACATTATCATTGAGGCTTCCATCGTGTCCTTCCAAGATATGAAATTCAAGGTTCACTTAAGGGCATACTCCAATCTCAACCCATTGAAAAGAATTTTCCTGAACAAGAGAAAACTACTTCACTGAATTCGAAAATCCAAATATTTGAAGGAGAGGCACAATAGAATGGTTTCTAGTGTGATTTCTGCTCTGATACCATGTAGAAATTAATAAAAATTTTCTACTACTGATGAATTCGAACTGAAAACAAGACATTACAAATTTCCTTTACTATTATGTGGAATGGAAATCACAATTTAGAAACACATGCAATGACATGCAACCATTAAAACACCATAAGGACACAATTATTTACAGGAAATCCCAACTAGGAAAAACCAATCCGCTACTTTTCATTAATCAGATGAGAATGAGAAACTATTACAATGTCTTGCTTCGATCTTAAAGCACACCTACATTACAAACATATTCTCCTACTGATTGTTCTGCTCTGACCAACACTTATCCAATTCAAGGCTCCAACTTCCTCTTATTTCCTTGCATAATCCTGGAGAAAATTAGCTCCTAAAAGATAGGAAATTTCTCCTAATTGTTTGTGAAATTACCAAGGAATTATTTTCCTTCTTAAATACCTATCCTGTACACTCAACTAGTATACAATTTATAATTACAATGTGCCTTTTCCTCCACTCTAGTCGTTGGAAATTTATTATTATCCCGCGTTGTTTCTACTAATGTTACTCTTGTTCTTCCATCTCTAGCTACAATTACATTTTTCACATCAGAATGGAGGTAATGTTCGAAATAATGTATTGAAATAATTCGAGAGAAGATTGACGAAGTGAACCTGAAATTTTGGTACCTCGAGGAAATTGTGAATGGAAAATTATTTGGAAGTTGTAACGATAGTGCTAGTTGTGAGAAGAGTGTTACTTCCATTTCACAACCAAAGTCTATAATATGAAACACAACATCTGCGACCTTTATTAAATATATGATGTTCTCATAAATATCGTGCTCCAAAAGGGGTTTAAAGGACATAACTATCTTTAACTTTACATACATCAATGAAATAATATAGGATTTTCCACTAATAACATGAGGCAATAATATATGCCAGAAACGTGAGCTAAGACCCTGTGCCTAGACCCTATGCCATTCATCCAAGGGAAGACTGAAAATCTAAGAGAAATTTTTTCCTTACCGAATAGACCAACGGTGTGGACTATTTATAGTTGATTCCATGGGTGAAGGATCACAACTGTTGGCGGAAGCTAAAGTGAATAATTGAAGTGGACTTTAAAATTTTGGAGGGAAATTTAATAATTTTAAATTCCAATCATTTGCTTTCATAATTATTTTCTCCAAGAATAAATATTTTAAATATTTTTTGGGTGTATAAATACATCCTTAGGTATTTTCTATAGCTGTTAGGTGCATAAATCCACCCATTCAAATCTTCCCTACCACTAAGCATTTTAAATCCATCCACTTGATTTTTCCTTCTAACTAGTGGGTTAGGATCTTAAATTGAGTATTATCTTATCATTGGGCATCTCATTTTATTCCTTCCAGAAATAATTTTAGGCATTAGTCGATGTATTTAATTTCAAGGTTATTTTCTTGTAGTTGGGAATATCTACTTATCTAACAAATAAAAATAAATCTAACTCTAATACAAAATTTTTTATTAAAAAAATTGTTTCCACATAATTTTCTACAATACAAGATATTACTATGGTATATTTTACAAAGAATCTAGTGCTATGGAAGCTTCTACTAATAGTATAGTACTGCAAAATATAGTGAGTGAGTAGTGAAAGAAAATTTGTGCAAATAAGATTTGAGAGGCATCCATATTGGTGAGATGGATGGGCCATAGGCCTACTATTTATAGATAAGATATTATCAAAGTAGACTTTTGAGTGCACCTATTGAGACTTGTATGGTACGTACATATAATGACTATAGAAGAAGTGGACAATAGTTATTTCCAAGGTTTTAGTGAAGTATAGCACCAATAATGCTAGGTTAATATTAAGGAGGAGATCAAGATAAATATCCAAGGGTTAGATTAGATAGCCTTGAGCTGATTCTAGCTACATTAACATCAATGGTGTCATAATGATTGGTGGTGAAATGTTGGGAAGCACCATAAATAAAGGCTAGAAATGAAAACACAAAGAAAGAATAAAGGAGGCCAAAAAAAACGTGAAAGGATCAACCAGAAATGGAGAATGCAACTATGGTAAGGCATACGTACCTTTTTATTTAGAAGCCAAGGTGGATATCAAACCTTATGCTGGGGAAATTGATTCCATTGAACTAAATCATTGGCTACAACAATTGGATGTACACTTCAATATGTATAAAGTAATTGGTAAACAAAAGATTGCATTTTCTCCACTGAATATTGAAATCCATGCTTTGGCATGGTGGGAGAGTGATGCAATTATAAAGGAACTATAAAATGAGCCACTAGTGACTAATTGGGAGGTTTTAAAGGATATGATCAAATCTCAATTTTACCCAATTGAATGTAACAAACACCAATAGATAGTATGGTATTAAGGTCTTTCTTGTTATTGTTTCTTTGTGGAAATATTCTTAATCAACAGGTTTGGCATTAACTAATCTATTTTGCATATTTTCTACTCCTCTTTCTCCATTCACCCAATTTAGTAAGGAACCAACGAATTTTTTACTTAAAACCATAAAAATATTAGTTCTTATTTTTAGCATGCAGTAGTCCAAAGTGACAGAAATCTAGTTGAGGTGAAAGTTGGCTAGTTTATTGCGGCTACACCCAAGATATACTTGGTGTTTCTATGCTATATTACCGATGACCTGCTATCCACTATTTTGTATAAGGATAACATGTGATTTTTCATCATTCAGCGAGGTGGCATAGTAATTCTAGCTTTCCAACGGCTAGGAATATGAAAAGCTCTATTGGAAAAGGACACTATGTGCACAAGTTTCGAGGAATCCTGCCAAAGTAAATTATGATATACTCAGATAAATATCGCAGATTGTAAACCCATAGGAAAACCATCGTCTATGCCATCTATGGCACCAAAGAAAGTTACACGAGAGAAAATTTAAATACAAATATAGTTGATATATAAATTGAAGAATTTTCTACAACAATTGGGCAATATGAAGGATCCAAGAATGAAACCATGGGTATTTTTGTCTCATTGTAATTTAATTTTTTTGTAGTTAAGATAGTGAGTACGAAGAATCTAAAGTATATAAAAGTTGGCTTTGTGAATTTATAAGGCTTAAGAGTATTGACCACTTTGATTTAATAAAAAACCATGAATTTTTTTTGTTATAAACTATGTTGTTTATTTACTTATATTTTTGTAATTCGATATTCATCACTTTCATTGTGTAACTTTTATTTTGCAAGCTCTTAATCTATATGACTATCTAATCCATAAAATTCTATTGAGAAAAATGAGTTTCATTATACCTTCAAAGGAATTTTGAAATAATTTTTTAAATTCCCCTAAAAACTCCTCTAAAAAAACTTAAAAACTCCTTTAAGAAACTTAAAAGACACACCATTCCTACAAATAAAGGGAAATACTATTTCCTTTTCTAATAATAATAATTCTTCCGAATCCCATTATTATTTTCTAACACTAAATATAAAAAATAATTAAAATAAATACATGTAATCCTTATAATTAAGTTAATTACTAAATTCATCCAAAATATTCTTACGCTTAACAAATTTACATAAAATTTATTATATATAATATTCCCAAGTTTTATTGCTTAAGTATTTTAAACTTCTTCTTATCGATTTTATTTATTAAATTTTTAATAATCATATCACTTTCCTTTATACCATATTTAAATTTAATATTGAAATTAAAACACTATGTATAATTTAATTCTCATCGCTTATCATTCATAATTTGATTCTTTTAACTATAATATCAAATTTATTAGTATAATATATCTTATTACCATTAAGATTAAGATGTTGTAAATCACAACCAACATTTATGTCAATATAATTATAAAAGTAACGAAAGTATAAATATTTAGAATGTAAGGCGTTACTATTTGAAAACAACTCCCCTAGCTGCCATTGTGACCATGTTTGAGTCATTGGATCAAATGTTAAACGATTGAAATGTTTTAGGCCATTAGATCCACAAGTAAATAGTTTTAGTTTTTTTTTCTTACTAAAATGTTGTTATTTAAATTTTTTTAGATTTTAACCTTAAATTAACATGTAGACTATGTCCAATTACACAAAAATAAAAATAAAAGTAAATTAAATAAAAAGATTTACATAATGTAATGAAGATTTTAACTAGGTCAAAATACAAAAATAATAATAAAAATAATAAAATAATATAATAATAAACTATAAAAAATACCCATGGTATTGACTCAGGGTATTCATGTGGAATGTAGTTTATTTAAAGAGGGAGATTAAGAAATTATATACATATCTTTAATTACCTAATTGTAGCTAAAAAATCTTACATGTTTGTGATTTTGTAATCATAAACAATTTTCATATTATATGATGTCAAACTTACTCAACTTTTTATGAAATTTTAAACTAAGTTTTTCATTACAAATGTTTTTTATTAAAAATTTGTTAAATTTTAACCTCATTTAACATTTTGACTATGTCAAATTACAAAAATAACAAATTAATATATATATATATATATATATAAACATAATGTAATGAACATTTTAAGTAGGTCAAAAATACAATAAAAAATAAAAATAATAAACTATAAAAACAACCGATAGTATTCATGTGGAATGTAGTTTATTTAAAGAGAGAAATTAAGAAACTATATACATATCTTTACTAAAAAATGTTACATGTTTTTTACTTTATAATCATAAACAATTTTCATATTATATGATGTCAAACTTACTCAACTTTTAATTCTGAAATTTAAAGCAAAGTTTTTCCAAACAATTATAATTTTTTTTTATTTTTAAATTCCAAAAAAAACATACAAAAAAAAAAACCCACTGAGTCCTTAGTGTAAATTATAGTTTTACAGAATTCACACTATGTAATTAACAATAGAGTAAGTTGAGACAACCCTAAGGGGTTTTTTTGTACAAGTTTATCATAACATTTTCCTCCATCCAATATAAATAAGGAGTATATTTTAGTTTATAATTTGGTCCACAATCAAATAAAATGGCTAGGGATTTCACAAGTTATTAGTTTATAACTTGATCCACAATCAAAGAAAATGGCTAGAGATGATCAATTTAGAATAACCTAAGATGTCTAGATTGGATATTGAGGTGGGTGGTACAATAATTGAGGATGCTTCTTAAAGGGTAGGGGAATTTAGATACTCTACCCTTCCACCAAAGCTATAAAATTTGAGACTTGTAAATTATAGTTTTACAAAATTGACACTATTTGTTTAAAAATGAGTTACAAACATTAGGTATTTAAAAAGTAATAAGAGGAAGGTACATGAGGGCCATGCTAATTAATGGGATTCTTTGTAATATTTTTATTTAAAATAGTAATTTGTATTTGTGTTTTTTTAAATGAATATTGTTAAATGCCTTGTACTATTTTTATTTAAAATAGTAATTTTATTTTTATTTTTTAAATGAATATTGTTAAATTTGTAATTGAGTAAAATGTATTAAATTGATATTCTAATTTTGAAGATATTTATTTAAAAAATTCGAAGTATGGTGACTTTTGTTTTATTAAGATTTACTCTAGATGTGCAGAGAATGAATCTATCTCAAGTCTCAAACAAGATTCTTCTTTCTCTTCTTATTCTAGCTTGCACCTTGACACTCCTCCTCTCCTCCTCCTTGCACAATTTTAAACTATGAGGCATGAAGTAGTTGTTTGCTTATAGGAACATTTAGATATGATATGAAAAATATGATACTCTAATGTAATGATAAAACTAGGCATGAAAATGCTTCTAATTTTCAATGTAGTTTTTAAAAGGTCCTAGCTCTATTTTAATTACATAAATGCATTGAAAACCAACCAAGAGTATTTACTTTAATTGTTTTATTTGGATGTGTTGCAAGCTGACATTTATTGCTAGACAAGTTGTGCAACATATTATTATGTAACAATTGTGCCAAGAATTTTTTAAGTTATTTATCTTCAGATATATCTTATTAGTTTAGTATGCTTTCAATCAAGAAGAAGCTTCGGAGTTTAAGAACTGTATCTTAGATCTGAGCACATGATTCTATTAAAATTTATGAAACAAATTCATTTTTTACAACTTCTATGTTTAAATATGTGATTTTGGAAGTGATGATGGCTTCTTTAGACACTTGATTAGTATTGTAGAAGAAATTTGAGTATATCATTAAGAATTGTGAGTAGTTCCTGTAGTAATTGCATTGCTTATAATAGATTTTATATCCTTTGTATAAGTTATTGTATAGCATTTACGGCAGGGAGCATCCGACTAGGGAGACAAATAGCCAGCAGGCTTCCATGATTTGTTACGGTGATATGTTATTCTACAGGTTTTGACACCTGTCAGGGTTTAATTTGTTTTTTTCTTTGATTAGAGAATTAGCTGTCAGTAGGAGTTGTTTTAGTTTAGCTGACTTTTATTTTAATTTTCATTAAGGAACTGTAGTGAGTTACTGAGTTATTTTAAGATTTGTTAGTGATAAAGTAAGAAGAGAAACAAGGTAAATAATGTAACTGAATAACCAACAGTGGCAGTTACCAACTGGTAATGAAATTGCCTGTAGCAGAGATACAAAAGAAACAGGAAGGTCACAAACGAGGGGTTCTGCAAACCTGTTGTTGAAAGGAGAAATATAGCAAGCAGTGAAATTATTTCAGCCTTTCATCTGTGTCAAATGTGGTGTAAACATCTTGTTAATTATAACTTCACATGCATAGTACTGACAATCGACTAAAGAGAGAACCACAATAACAGCCACTAGGGTTGATCATTTCTTTTCCCTTTTATAAATTGCAAGTCCAAGCAGTGCAGGAAAGGTGACAGTGCGAGTTCTTATGTGAAACCGAGAACGAAGAGGAAAGCGGCCAAGCAACGCCAGAGAACAGACATCGAAACAAGAGAAATACAAGTCGAAATTCGACATAGACAGCCAAATATAATTTCCAGGTAACAACTATTAAACCAGTAAATTTCTTGAGCAAAACTGAAACGAAATTAGAAGATTTCTTTCAAAGTTTACATATATAGATATGAAATTGTCATATTAAGAGTTCGGATATTACAATCCCGAAACCTACATAGCAAAATAACAAAACCCCTGGAAACAAGTAGCGACAGTTAGGGTTTGACCAGAAACCCTCGAGGATTGCAAATGAACGAATAGAGTAACAGTCACAAGTTACAGGCGGGTTCCTCGAACCCTAGAAGTTCTAAAACCCATACAAAATTGGATTGGTCGAAAAGCAAAGAAAGATAGGGCCGGACTGTAGCCATTGTCGACCTACAGGTTGCCACAAAACTAGATGCCTAGAAAAACATTGAACAAAGACTGTCTGCGAGAGTGAAATGCAACACAGTTTAAAACGGGAGTGTAACGAAGTTTGATGCTACCCGTGAGGAAAGGAGGAGCCGAGACCGAGCACAGAACCGTGTGACAGAGACGTCCACCTGCACAAGAGCCAGAACAATGGAGACAGTCAGTTAACCATTGTGACGCGTTTGTTAAAAAAAAACAAAGAACTAAGAAAGGGTTCAACCTGAGTACCTGGAGGGGAAGAAATAACAAAGAGACTTTCATCTGAGCTAACATCCATCAAACGAGACGAGGACCAGACCTGCTCACGAGGAGCCAAGAGGTCAGTTTGTGTTGCAGGAGAATGCGGAAGTGAAACATGGAGGGCCGACTTACCAGTTCGAGCGCCTGAAGAGACCAAGCGAGGCCGAGAGCTTTCTTGACTGGAAACCCCTGCAAACAAACTAGAAAGGCGTGAATCATAGCCGAAGCCAAACACAAACAAAAATGATAATGATAAATACAGTGGGATAAATAGTTGCAAAGGAAGAGTTCAATTGTGCCAAGACAGACGAATAAATCACCATTGCTAACACAGAAGCCTGTTCACCAACGACGCATCATTCCACAGCGAGAGCCGAAGTTCATAGACCGACATAGCAGAGGAAAACCAAAGGCGGAGCCCTCACACACAGACCCGAAAACAAAACAATGACCGCTAAAATGGAATGATCCCGAATAACAGGCGAGAACCCCAAGTGGCACGACAACCGAACCTCCAACCATTATTGCCATATTAATTGCAAGCCAGAATAGCAACAGCAAAAATCTTACGGAGAACAGGGATCGAGATAATTTTTCCATCGTGACTATCGACAACACGCATTGTATTAACACCGGATTTAACACAACGCCACGTATAAACACGTTGGCACAGTGCACCAACTTTTGTTTATTACGTTGTAACATTGACATGTAATAACACGTGGACTGCTGTTTCATACACATTGACAATCAAAACAGTGAAGTTGGGGTGTGGGCTGGCACCTACTCATCAAGTGGTATCGGAGCGAAGAAGTTTGAGGTCACAAGAAGATGGAAGTTGGCAGGCGGGGAAGAGGAAGAGGTAGAGCAGTCCGAAGAGTGGCAGAAGAAGGACTGCGAGAAGAGATTCGAGTTTTGAATCAGAGATTGGCAGCGGTAGAAGCTAGGGGAAGAAGAGACCCAGTAGATGACAGTGATGAAGATGTTGCAGAACCAGAAGATGAGTTCGAAGGGGTGACACCTGAACTTAGATTGTTGAAATCAGTCTTGTTGTCCAGTCATAAGCCGAAGCATGAGCTTTCCACTTATGACGGGAGTTTGTCGGCAGATGTATTATTAGATTGGCTAAGCGAAGTAAATAAATATTTTGAGTTTGAAGAAACCAGTGAGGACAAACAGGTGAAGTTTGCTGCCACCAAGTTGAAAGGACATGCGTCCTTATGGTGGGACAGCATTCAGGCAGAAAGGAAAATGCTACGCAAACAGCCTATAAGGAAGTGGACCAGGATGGAGGCAAAACTGAAAGAGAAGTTTCTGCCTAAAGATTATCAAATTATGCTGTACAGGCAGGTACAGAACTTGAGACAAAGGGGAATGACGATTAAGGAATATACCGAAGAATTTTATAAATTAAATTTGAGGGCAGGTTATGTGGAAGACACTTCAGAAAAGACAAAAAGGTTCGTAAATGGACTGAGAGGGGAGATACTAGACGAAATTGGTATCCTTTCACCCAGAACCTTGGAAGAAGCGTATCAGTTTGCTCTAAAGGCGGAGGAGAAAATAAACAGGAAACAGAATGCCAGGAGAGGAGGTGGATCTGGCAGAGGAAAGAGGAAGGCCTTTGGTAAAGGCAGAGGTACAGGTTCCAATGAGGAAGGCAGCAGTTCCAAAACTGCAGGAACAGCGGAAAAGGACAACAGCACTAGAGGAGGACGAACAGCCCAGCGAGGAAGAGGCAATGGTCGGGGCAGAGGAACTGTCCAGTGCTATAGGTGCCACACGTGGGGGCACAAATCGTATGAATGTCCTGAAGGTGAACCAGTAGGTGGAAGAGGAGCTTATGTTGCCCAGCCTGAGGAAGTGGAAGCACCGCCTCAAGAAGTGGAAAATGCACCAGAGACAAGAGAAGCCTTGGTGTTGAACAAGGTGTTGTTAAAACCAGCAAAGGAGGTTATGGATCCAGATCAAAGGAAGGCTTTGTTCCGGACAGTTTGCAAATCACAAGGAAAGTGCTACAAACTAATCATTGATAGCGGGAGCACTGATAATTTGGTGGCCACGGAAATGGTGGAGAAGTTGGGACTGAAAAAGCTGAAACATCCCACTCCCTACAAAGTGTCGTGGCTGCAGAAAGGACATCAACTATTAGTTGATGAACAGTGCGAGGTGGAGTTCCAGATAGGCAGGTATAAGGACAAAATTGTCTGTGATGTTATGCCAATGGATGTCTGCCATATATTGTTAGGAAGGCCCTAGCAGTTTGACAGGAAAGTGGTTCATGATGGGCAAACGAACTGCTACAAGTTTGTTAAAGATGGGGTCAAGCACACACTTGTACCCATCAAAGAAGAAGGTACAGCAGAAGCTAGTGGAGTAAAAGCGCTGCTGATGGGTGGAAAAGAATTTTTAAAACAGATTGAAGACAGTGATTTGAATTTTGTTGTTGTGAGAAGGCCAAGAACAGTGGTACTGCACACACAGATTTCAGATTTACCTGAGGATATTCAAGACATGTTGCAAGATTTTGGAGATATCATAGTGGATGATATTCCAGATGAGCTACCCCCCGAGAGAGGTATCAGCCACTGCATTGACTTTATACCAGGAGCCAGCTTGCCAAACAAGGCAGCTTATCGTATGAGTCCGAAAGATCATGAAGAGATTCGGAAGCAGGTGCAGGAACTGCTTGATAAAGGACTGATCAGAGAGAGTATGAGTCCCTGTGCAGTTCCGACAGTATTAGCTCCTAAGAAAGGTGGCGAATGGCGAATGTGTACAGATTCGAGAGCTATTAACAAGATTACGATTCGGTACAGGTTTCCACTACCGAGAATGGATGACATGATGGACTGTTTGAGTGGGGCAGCATATTTTTCGAAGATTGACTTGAAAAGTGGCTACCACCAGATTCGAATCAGAGAAGGGGATGAGTGGAAGACAACATTCAAGACAAATGAAGGACTGTATGAATGGCTGGTGATGCCATTCGGATTAAGCAATGCTCCCAGTAATTTCATGCGCTTAATGAATGAAGTACTGAAGGAATTCATTGGAAAATTTGTGATTGTGTATTTAGATGATATACTAATTTTCAGCAGAACGAAGGAAGAACACTTTCGACATGTTCGAAGTGTATTGAGAAGTTTGCAGCAGAACAAGCTGCTGATAAATTTGAAAAAGTGTACTTTTTTTCAAAAGGAATTAGTTTATTTGGGTTTTGTGATTGCAGAAAACGAGTTGAAGATGGATCCGGAAAAGATTGCAGCAATAGTTAACTGGCCATCTCCGAAGAACTTATTTGAAGTTCAACGTTTTCATGGTTTAGCAAGTTTTTACAGGAAGTTTATCAAGAATTTCAGCGGGATCTGTGCACCTATGTTGGACACAATTAAGAAGGAAAATCATCCTTTTTGCTGGACTGAAGCAACAGAAAACAATTTTCAGACTCTGAAGAAAAAGATCACTGAGAGACCGATCTTGAGATTGCCAGATTTCAACAAAAATTTTCAAGTTCGTTGTGATGCCAGCGGTACAACCATTGGGGCAGTACTTAGCCAGGAGGATAGACCGGTTGCTTATTTCAGTGAGAAATTGAACGAAAGCAGGCAGAAGTATTCGTCTTACGACAAAGAATTTTATGCGGTCATTCAAGCCTTGAAGCACTGGAGGCACTATTTACTAGGTAATGAGTTTGTGTTATTTTCTGACAATTCTGCTTTACAGTATGTTATGCAACAGCACAAGTTGAACCACAAGCATGCAGAGTGGGTGGAATATCTGCAAAGCTTTACTTTCGTATTGAAGCATATCAGCGGACAATCCAACAAGGTGGCCGACCCATTAAGCAGAAGAGCTCTGCTTTTGCAGGAGAGTACAGTGCAGGTACTAGGTTTTGAACACTTGAGGGATCTATATCAAACAGATATAGACTTTAAGGAGGCACATGAATCATGTCAGAACCCTTTGCTGCGGAATCACAGTCCGTGGTTGGACTACAATCTGCAAGAAGGATTGTTGTTTAAGGGAGGACAGTTGTGTATTCCCGATTGTTCAATGCGGGAAAACATCATTCGGGAGAAACATAGTGGAGGTCTAGCCGGACATTTCGGTATAGACAAGACACTCTTTCAAATAGAGCATTTATATTATTGGCCAAAGTTGCGGCGAGATGTGCAGAGATATGTGAGCAGGTGAAAAATGTGTCAGTTGGCAAAAGGCCACAGCCAGAATGCAGGACTCTATACGCCATTGCCCATACCAAGTAGACCATGGGACTAAGTCAGTTTGGACTTTGTCCTGGGTTTACCTAGGATGTAGCGAGGATTTGATTCAGTGATGGTAGTGGTGGATAGATTCTCGAAAATGGCGCATTTTATACCCTGTCGAAAAACCAGTGATGCTACTCACGTAGCCCACTTGTTCTTCACAGAGATTGTTCGACTGCATGGCTTGCCGAGGTCCATTATTTCAGACCAGGATGTACGATTCACAGGACACTTCTGGCGTACCCTGTGGAAAAATCTAGACACCCAACTAAATTTCAGCTCCGCTTATCACCCACAGACTGATGGACAAACAGAGGTGGTAAATAGGAGTTTGGGAAACCTACTAAGAAGCTTAATCGGAGAAAATTCTCGGATGTGGGATCGCGTACTTGCCCAAGCGGAATTTGCATATAATGATTCTCCAAATCGCAGTATGGGATACAGTCCTTTCCAGGTTCTGTACGGCATGCATCCTCGCGGAGTGCATGAACTGCGGGATTTGGGAAAGCTCGAGAAAAGAAGCGCCGATGGCGAAGATTTCGCTCAAGCAATGAATGATCTGCATGAGCAGGTAAAATTGAAGTTGGTAGACAACAGTCAAAGGTATAAACAGCAGGCAGATTTGAAAAGGCGCGAAGTTCAGTTCAATATTGGGGACGAAGTCCTTGCCCACTTACGCAAGGAGCGGTTTCCAAGAGGGCAGTATAACAAGTTAAAGTTTAAAAAAATTGGCCCCTGCAGAA
This sequence comes from Pinus albicaulis, assembly GCA_034641835.2. Classification (NCBI taxonomy): domain Eukaryota; kingdom Viridiplantae; phylum Streptophyta; class Pinopsida; order Pinales; family Pinaceae; genus Pinus; species Pinus albicaulis. Next base: position 8,104,605 of record CM076579.1, on the reverse strand, counting down.
TTCTCCGCAAGTTTTCAACCAATGCCTATGAAATACAACTGCCACCCGGAATAGGAATTTCGCCCATTTTTAACGTGGCAGACTTGTTTCCTTACACTACCAGTCCCGGAGACGAAGAGGCAACAAGGCCAGAACGGAATACCCCAGATGAAGAGGATGTTTGGTTAAAGCAGATGCCTGCGGCGCAGCCCCTTGAGATCGAGGGTATCCTCGATACACAAGTAGCCAAACGAACACGCAGAAAGGATTATTTGCAGTACCTGGTCAAGTGGAAGCACCGTCCTATCGAGGATAGTACCTGGCTTGATGCAGCACAGGTTCAGAAAATTGGCTATTCAGTGGATGACCTCATGGAGCGGAGCCATGACTTTTTGCTACCCCAGGAGCCTGATGCAGGAGCATCCGACTAGGGAGACAAATAGCTAGCAGGCTTCCATGATTTGTTACGATGATATGTTATTCTACAGGTTTTGACACCTGTCAAGGTTTAATTTGTTTTTTTCTTTGATTAGAGAATTAGCTGTCAGTAGGAGTTGTTTTAGTTTAGCTGACTTTTATTTTAATTTTCATTAAGGAACTGTAGTGAGTTACTGAGTTATTTTAAGATTTGTTAGTGATAAAGTAAGAAGAGAAACAAGGTAAATAATGTAACTGAATAACCAACAGTGGCAGTTACCAACTGGTAACGAAATTGCCTGTAGCAGAGATACAAAAGAAACAGGAAGGTCACAAACGAGGGGTTCTGCAAACCTGTTGTTGAAAGGAGTAATATAACAAGCAGTGAAATTATTTCAGCCATTCATCTGTGTCAAATGTTGTGTAAACATCTTGTTAATTATAACTTCACATGCATAGTACTGACAATCGACTAAAGACAGAACCACAGTAACAGCCACTAGGGTTGATCATTTCTTTTCCCTTTTATAAATTGCAAGTCCAAGCAGTGCAGGAAAGGTGACAGTGCGAGTTCTTATGTGAAACCGAGAACGAAGAGGAAAGCGGCCAAGCAACGCCAGAGAACAGACATCGAAATGAGAGAAATACAAGTCGAAATTCGACACAGACAACCAAATATAATTTCCAGGTAACAACTATTAAACCAGTAAATTGCTTGAGCAAAACTGAAACGAAATTAGAAGATTTCTTTCAAAGTTTACATATATAGATATGAAATTGTCATATTAAGAGTTCGGATATTACAATCCCGAAACCTACATAGCAAAATAACAAAACCCCTGGAAACAAGTAGCGACAGTTAGGGTTTGACCAGAAACCCTCGAGGATTGCAAATGAACGAATAGAGTAACAGTCACAAGTTACAGGCGGGTTCCTCGAACCCCAGAATTTCTAAAACCCATACAAGATTGGACTGGTCGAAAAGCAAAGAAAGACAGGGCCGGACTGTAGCCATTGTCGACCTACAGGTTGCCACAAAACTAGATGCCCAGAAAAACATTGAAACAAAGACTGTCTGCGAGAGTGAAATGCAACACAGTTTAAAACGGGAGTGTAACAAGTTTGATGCTACCCGTGAGGAAAGGAGGAGCCGAGACCGAGCACAGGACCGTGTGACAGAGACGTCCACCTGCACAGAGTCAGAACAATGGAGACAGTCAGTTAACCATTGTGACGCGTTTGTAAAAAAAAACCAAGAGCTGAGAAAGGGTTCGACCTGAGTACCTGGAGGGAAAGACATAACAAAGAGACTTTCATCCGAGCAAACAACCATCAAACGAGACGAGGACCAGACCTGCTCGCGAGGAGCCAAGAGGTCAGTTTGTGTTGCAGGAGAATGCGGAAGTGAAACATGGAGGGTCGACTTACCAGTTCGAGCGCCTGAAGAGACCAAGCGAGGCCGAGAGTTTTCTTGACTGGAAACCCCTGCAAACAAACCAGAAAGGCGTGAATCATAGCCGAAGCCAAACACAAACAAAAACGATAATGATAAACACAGTGGGATAAATAGTTGCAGAGAAGGAGTTCAATTGTGCCGAGACAGACGAATAAATCACCATTGCTAACACAGAAGCCTATTCGCCAACGACGCATCATTCCACAGCGAGAGCCGGAGTTCAAAGACCGACATAGCAGAGGAAACCCAAAGGCGGAGCCCTCACACACAGACCCAAAAACAAAACAATGACCGCCAAAATGGAATGATCCCGATTAACAGGCGAGAACCCCAAGTGGCACGACAACCGAACCTCCAACCATTTACTACCATATTAATTGCAAGCCAGAATAGCGACAGCAAAATCTTATGGAGAACAGGGATCGAGATAAGGTTTTCATCGTGACTATCCACAACACGCGTTGTATTAACGCCGGATTTAACACAACGCCACGTATAAACACGTTGGCACAGTGCACCAACCTTTTTTTTATTACGTTGTAATATTGATATGTAATAACACGTGGACTGCTGTTTCATACACATTGACAATCAAAACAGCGAAGTTGGGGTGTGGGATGGCGGCTACTCATCAATTTCTAACATATTCCCCCTACACGTTACCTATATGTTGAGTAATTCATGTAGAAATTGCATTGCTTATAACATATTTATATCCTTTATATAACCTTTACTAATTCTAACACATTTCCCCCAGGTAAGTTTCATATAGTCACTTCAGAGGAAAACCCTTTGGCTTATTGTTAATACGTGGTAGTTGTATGAATGGACTGCTCATATTGTCCTCACTATCATAAGATTCCAACACGGTTAATTTCTTCTTTATAAGTCTATATACAAGTTATACATATTATGTAGTAAGAAATGTTCTTTAATAATAAAAATCACTGAAAGGAGAAATTCTCTCAATACACCCCTCTAGATATACAATGTCTCATGATATTCTTTCATTTGGAGACACATGGAAATTCCAATACTAAAACTCTTTCACATTGTCCCTCACATTATACGAAAGTCTATCTTGATAAGGTTTCCTACATATATTAGCCCAACATACAAGTTCATCATTCTCATATTATTGAATCTTAAATTTTTATTGCGTCTAGTAGTTCTCACTTGATTAAGCTTTCAATTTGGGATTCAATTTTTTATTAATAAAGTTGTTTTACTTAGTAGGGAGACAATAATTTTGTAATCAAATAATACGAGAAAAAATATTCAGAATATAATTTATTTGAATAAATAGATGTGTGTAAAATATTTTAATAAGAAACTAGATTTGTAATTATAAAATATAAAACCATAACTTAAATTTGTGAATTTACTTTGTATTTTGTTTTCTTATGTATATAGAGAAATACTAAACCAAGATTGGAGTTTAGAAAATAAACCCATAACATAACGAACAATATCTCCTTCCAAAATTGTCTCCATATTAAAATGACATTCACTTTCTTGTATACCAGGACTATTGTTCTTCATATACAATTTCTGACCAGCATGAAATTGGGGCTAGGATATGTAGATGAACTTAGAGTAAATCTATCTTTTTAAATAAAACCTCTCTTTATTTATATCTATTCTAGATAGATTGTACTTGAATGTATTTGAAGTATCTTATTTGAGTTACATGTGCATTTCATGCTTGTTAGGAGGATTATTAATAACCAAAGAATTTTCACCCCCAATTTCTTATTTCAATATCTATAACAAATTTTTTATAGATGTCAACAAATTATGTTGGTTTACATATATGTTTTCACTCCCATTTGCCTATTTCAATATCTATAACAAAATTTTCTTTGAAACCTTCACTCTTTGAAATATCATCAATCATCAATATCTTTGAAACCTTCACTTCCTACTTCCATGGAAGAAAAATGTTCTTTGTATTCGATGGCTCCTTCTCTGCAACATCTTATTTCTTATAGGCTACTATTTCCTATGCTATCTCCTTACTATGGTTCTTTTGCAATATGTGATACAATTGCTAGATATAAATATGATAGATTTTTTTTTTTTTTAAATAAAAATTTAATTGTTGTATGTTTTCCAGCATAAACAAAGCATCAGCCCAACTAAACATTTAGTATATGTCCCATGACTTTATGTAAACAGAGCATCCGCCCAACTAAATTACATTTAGTATATGTCCCATGACTCAGACGTGTATCTTTCTCATTACTCGCTTCTTTAAAGATGCTCTAATAACTAATAAACTAATGTTAAAGAAGTCACTGAAATCTCTCTTATTTGAACTGCAGCGATTGCATCACTAGGTCCCAACTCACTAATGGAATCAGTGGCGTTAGTTGCAGGAGTCGGAGGAACATGAGCGGATGACACAGAAGAGGATGCGGTTGCATGGAACTATGCAAAACTGCTTATTTTGCAAATTTGGGAAACGTAGGAACTCACAAAATCAGGCCTTGTGGGATCCGGTAAGGACGTCACCGAACCAGTTAATAAAAGCATCAAATTGACCGTAGACATCAGTGGCCGAAGATGGGATTCGGGTTGTGTACACAAAAGGCCAATGTGAATGCATCTCAAAGCTTGAGCCTCATCGCACGTTTCGATTATCACTGGATCAATCAGTGGCACAATATTTCCTGCGTCGTATAATCTCCATACCTGCATCAACACAACGGGTTCGTCATATCCACAAGATGGACTGTAAAATCCCTGATAGCGTACTTCCCTAAACGGTTTATAGATGAACTAAACAACATGGTATAGTTAAAGTGGATATGCTGAGTTCGCGATACAAATTAGGAAACCGTATCTCACCCATCCCAAAAGAATCTGCATTTCAGGTGACAAACTATAATCCGTGTTCTTTCTTCCTGTGATAATTTCTAGGAGAAGCACACCAAAGCTATAAACATCAGCTTTCACAGATAATTGTCCCTGCATAGCATACTCTGGTGGCATATACCCGCTGCATATCCAATGTACAATGTCAAAGATCACATAATAAGGGAAAAAAATAGAACTGGGTAATGATAAATTATTTGCATAGCAAACTGTGGTTGTATATCTTAGAAAGTAAAAGCTTAACCGAAAATGCAAGTCTCCAAAGACAATACAAAGATGGAGTCAAGTACAATTACGGTATTGAAACGAAATGAGCGGAGAGTAAAACATATGCATTGACAGTGTATGGGAGTGATGATTGTATTGGAATCTTACTAAGTTCCAGCAACTCTTGTGCTCACGTGAGTTTCGTCTTCAGGGAAAAGTTTTGCTAAGCCGAAATCTGCTATTTTTGGATACAGTTGTTCGTCCAACAACACATTGCTTGCTTTAATGTCCCGATGAATAATCCGCAGTGGAGAATCCTGGTGAAGATAGAGAAGCCCACGAGCAACTCCCATTATGATGTTGTAACGCCTCTGCCAATCAAGCGCTTTGCGTTTGTTTGGATCTGTATCGGTTAATGAGATTTAATTACAAAATATGTATTATTGGATCATTACTGTTTGGTATCTACTTACTTAATAAAATAGAAGTCACTCACCGAAAAGGATTTTATCAAGGCTCTTATTGGGTAAGTACTCATAAACAAGCAACCTTTCTGACCCCTCTGCACAACCGCCTAGTAGATTCACAAGATTTTTATGTTGGATTTTGGCCACAAGTTTAATTTCATTCAGAAATTCTTTTCTGCCTTGCATAGATTTTAAAGACAGTTTTTTCACTGCTATTTCTATTCCATGCTGAGTAATTCCCTGTGAGATTCAAACCAACATTTCTGTATGAAACCTTTTTAAAATATTTAACCTTAATTTTCTTGCAAAATATTTTTTATCGAGTTAGCCATCTACATCCAACCGTCATGGGTGTAATTAGAGCACACTGCATATTTTCTGTAGTTTAAGATTGTAAAAATGAGTGGTGGTGGTAGTTTTCGTAGCCCATGTTACCTTGTATACAGGGCCAAAGCCTCCCTCTCCGAGCTTGTTATCATCATGAAAGTTTCTCGTAGCAGCTACTAATGTTTCCATTGTAAATACCATTTGTCGATTATCACTGAACAACGTGCTTTCGTCGTGATGATCTACACAATGAAAACACAATTAAAAGTTATATTATAAAACATAAAATAAAAATTCAATTTTATCATCTTTTAACCATGAAACAATCCGTAACGAGTTTTAGTGTGCCATAGGCTTGAAAATATAATAATTAAAAATAATTGTAAAATTAAGTTGTATAAATACATAATATAAATATATTTTAAATTATTTAATAATATTAATAATTTAATTTTAAGGTCACAGTTAAGTTAGACATTAAATTGGTGTATGACACTTTCTTGTTTGTGGGACAAGGGACTCACCTCCACTTATGAGACCTCTTTATTTGTGGGACAAGGGACCCACTTCCGTGCAACTATTTGACTGCTAAGTCTATGAAGACATACATACTCTACCTCGAGTAAACACATGCTCTTAACCATTAGGCCCATTCAAACTCTATAAAATGATAGGAACAATAATGGTTTTAAATTTATGAATTTGGAATAATTACATTTTTGACATATTTTATATTTTCATAAAAATATGTATGAAACCTAAACCATGAACTCAGAGCCTCATTATTCCTATATGTCAAAATTATAGTGAGCTCGGAAGGCTTCTCTCCAAGCTCCATTATCATCATTAAAAACAATTAAAATATTAAATTTAAAATTTAAAATTAAAGTAATTTCTTATTTAGTTTAATTTAATAATTATTTTGGATATTAGTGCTGATTTTGAAAAATTTTAAATTTAGATAAATGAAGTATTTAATTTAATTATATAAATTAAATTAAATTAATAATTAATTAGATTAGTTATTTAATATTATTTTAAATGCTATAAAATTAATAATGATAATGTTTATTAATATTTACTCAGCTATAAAATTGAGAAGAAAAAAAAATTAAGTAAAACTCCTTAATATTAAAATAAACTTTTATTACCTTATAATTTTTATTTAGAATTTTCTTTACAAATATCTTTGAAAAGTTTGAACAAGTGACTGAGAAAAGTGGGAAGATAAATTTGAAGATAAATTTAATGAGAAAATCTCATAATTGGCGCATTTTATTTACCAGAGACTTATTATTAAAATAACAATTGTCCCTAATAATTTAATTCGTGCTTTGCTATTATATATATATATATATATATATATATATATATATATATATATATATATATATATGATATTGATTCTTAAGTTAGTTAATAAGTTTATACGAGAATGTAATCACCAAGTATGTAATCACAAGTTAAAGAGCAATGAGGTAAGAAAGAAATTAAGGCAATATCTTAGTTAGCCAAGGTTGCCCCCTCTCCCTCCCTACTCCTATCTGGCAGGTCTGTGACCACAAGCTGGTTGTTTAGAGGAAGCAGGATGTGTTGGCACGATCTTAGCTGGGATAGTCATCATCCTTCTTCTCTATGTTGATGATATTGTTCTTCTCACAAGGTGTCCATTTGATCTTGATAAGCAACTGAGACTTCTTAAGGATTTCTGCTCTACCATGGGTATGACTATTAACATTGACAAAACAAAAGTTATGATTATCAAATCCAAGAAGGACACTTACGGTAATTTTATGTATGACAATAGTAACTTGGAGGAAGTGTTTTCTTACAATTACCTAGGAATTGATATTCATCACAAGCTCAACTGGAACTATAGCATTGAGAAGTGGATTAATGGGGTGTGGAAAGCTTATTTTGGTCTTGAAAAAAATTGTAAAACAGAAAACCTCATAATTTGGGACAAAAAGAAGTTCCTCTTTGAAACTTTAGTCACTTATGTTATCTTATATGGATGTGAGGTTTGGGGTTGCAACATCTCTAGAGAATCCCGAAGAAATATTAAGCAAATCCAGAAGCATTTTATAACGTATAACTTCAAAATTAAAAGCAATACACCCTATCCTATTCTCCTTATAAAAGTGGGTCTTTCCCCTATCGAGAGCCTAACTATGACTAGGCTTTTGTTGTACAAGCACAAACTCAATAGCATAGGATACCATAGACTTCCTAAGCGAGCTTTAAATTTCTAGCCAAAACCACTTAAGGCTTAAACAAGGTTGGTATAAAGACACCAGTGGCCCTCAAGAACTATTGTGAGATCGACGAGAATGTTGCATTGCAAAACATTAATAACATTATTAAAAAATTGTTCTGGCCTCTAAGTTCAAAGAATAAAGGTGGTGAGAAAGATCTAGCAAACAAAGAAAATTAAGATATTATAAGGAGGTCATCAACCCCACCCTAGAAGATCAAAAAGTATCTCTTGTTTTAACTAGCTCAAAGAAGAAAATTAATATAGCTAAGGTTAGAACGAACTCTCATGAGTCTACAAATACCATGGATGAAAGGATCTATCATCTCTGTGAGAATTATGAACATCGAGGATGAAAATCACTTCCTCTTAGAGTGCCCCATGTACAACCACATTAGAGCTCAATTTCATAATATTTGTTGCAATAGTGACCTTCCTAGCCTTTTAAGATGTCAAAATTATAGTGAGCTCGAAAGGCTTCTCCCCAAGTTTTTTGAGCATAGGAATAAAATCTTAAATCAAACTAAATAACTCTTTTCTTTAGGTCCGATAAACCAAAGATTGGTCTCAGTGGATTTTAACCATCATCATCATCATCATCATATTATCAATAAATATATGTATATACGAAAATATAATTTAAATAATAAAAATATTGATTTTGATTCTTAAATCAGTTTATATATATATATATATATATATATATATATATATATATATACTGATTTCAATAAATATGTGTATATACAAAATTATGATTTAAATAATAAAAGTTCAAATTTATAAAAGATTATATTAATTTTTTTTAAATAACTTAAATTTAAAATAATTAAATTGAATTTTTCTAAACTTAGAATTATAAAGGCTTTGTGATTTTCCAATTGGGATAGATACAGGCTTTGTGATTTGTCAATAGGGACTACCCAAGTGACTGGGAGGAACATCCTCCCCACCCAGGTTATACATGTTGCAACCTGTGCAAAATGATGAAGTCCTCTTAATTTATCAGCTCTCTTGATGACCTGTAGTTATTCATTAAACATATAATTTAAATAAAAAATTAATATTTTATGAAAACTTATATCACCCCATTACATAAAAAAAAACTGAAACTTCAAATAATATAACGTTACTTTTCAAGATATATCCTAAAACTAGTGATAGATAAAGGCTTAATGAGGGATTAAGGTGAGCCCATACATCTGGTCGTTGCTCTTAATGGATATGGTCATTAGTAATAAGTGCAGTAAGATTGTGGCTCACATAGCTGAGCACAGTATCTTTGTCCAGAAACCAGTGGTTTCACCACTAGACCGCAGCAACAGAAAAAAGGTTTATGAGGCCATCAAGCCTATAGAATCCAATATGAAAACTGTCGGAAGAAGCAGGAGACGCATCAACAGAGAAAGTCTCAGTTCATCAGGCCATCAGGCTTATAGAAACCAACAAAACTGAGAGAAAGAAGCAAGTTCAGAACTAGTTGATCTCTTATCCAGGTTTAGGTTTTGCAAATTTAAAATTTAATCAAATAAATAAATAAGCAAGTTCAAAACTAGTTGATCTCTTATCCAAGTTTATGTTTTGCAAATTTAAAATTTAATTAAATCAATTTATTAAAATCTACTGTCCAGAGATACCACTTTTTTTAAAAAGGCTGTATTTTGCCATGCTTGAACTTCAATCTTTCGAACTTAAAAGGCTTGATGCTATTAAAGGGGTGGGGCATGGTTGAACTTTAATCTTTTGAACTTAAAAAAGCTTGATGCTATTAAAGGGGCGGCGGAGAGGGAAACGAAGATGGAGGGGGAAGACTAAAGAAAGCAGCTAGGACTATGCTATTAAAGGAGTGGGGGAAGGGGAAATTACGAAGATGGAGGGGAAGACTAAAGAAAACAGCTAAGACTTAGAGGAGAGAAGATTGATCATGGGTTTTTATTCATAGTAAACTTTGTAAATATCATCTTGGTCAAGAAATTGTTATTCTCAATTTTAAAGGCTTCTCTCATGACTTTGGGATTTGGGATATCCGAAGGAGACCATTTTGGCTTTGTCAAACAAATTAAATACTTAATATTGTCTTGGTATTGTGAGAGTGCTCAGCTATAACACACTTAGCTATTGATTATGAAAGCTATCGGGATGTGCTTCTTGAGCAGGCTTTAAAGTACCTCCTCCTACTTTCACTTTTGATAGACTCCTAGGTTGAGCATAAGATCAGCTTTGTCTTTTGACAAGGGGTTGATAGTTAGAATGAACTTTCTTCTTGGGATGAAAGCAACTCCAAAAACCTTGTTAATCTGAGAAGATGAATAGCCATTAGCTTTTGTTGATATCAGAAGATGAATAGCCAGGGCGTTTGTAAGAAAAAATGTGAAACAAAAAACAAATTGTTACTCTAAAAACACTTGTCCAATATGATTCACTGTAAAACTATCCACACTTGTTTACAGGTTTAATAAATCTAAAAATCCATTTTAAATTCAATCAAATCGAGGGTTTAGATTATTATTTGCTAGTTTTCAATAACATGCAACACCTACGGGTTCATATAATCATGTGGCAGTAATACCTTGGTATCCCCTTCGAAATATGGCAGACTTCAGCCTTCTCGCCGTTGCGAACGCGCATATGATTAAAACGAAAACCAAGCCACCAGCAACACCCAAAGTTATGTTTGTTCTTCTGTGTGAAGACTTGTTCTGTGGACTATTGCCTGCTCCCCCAGGGGTTTGGGCAAGCACAGACAAATTATAGAAAGGATATACTTCATAACGGAGGATGCAGCTTTGACTGCAATACTGAACTCTTGCAGTGATATTAAATGTGAATATTTTATTGATTGAGTAGGATAAACATGCGTTGCAGTCGTCTCTGGCTAGATCTCTGGTGCACCGGACCTGACCGTAAATCGGTTGAGACAAAGAGTCCAGAGCTTTACCGAAAGCATATCGTTTGGTTTCATTTGCCGCTTCAGCTGCCAAGTTACTTAAGAGATTTTTAGCAGCCGCTCGAAAGTCAGCGGCGATGAGGACCCCGGTGTCCTGATGTCCAAAGAGCTCAGCCACAATAGACCCTAAATCTTTGTCCAGTTTTCCGATGAAACTATAGTTTTCGTAACGCAAGAAACAGTGAAAAGGCCATGTACTACCACCAACAGCATAACCACATTGTTGTCGTATGGTAGTCGTTGCCAATTGCCAACAAGTGTGGCATTGGTCGACTGTCAGGTCTGCCCTGCACTGGAAGAGGCCATATACTATGCCAGAAACAGAGATGTTAAACCCATTTTGATTTGCGGCTTGTGCAAGACTATCAAGTACTCTATTCAGATTGCTCTCAAACGAACTGTCTTTTGTAGAGTTGATGCTATTGCAATTTGTTGTCGGTGTCTCCGTGACTGCATTGCAAGTCTGTCCGTGAAGAGTAATATTGATGAAGGAGGGAAGAACAATAATAAAGTAGAAGAGGGTGATAGTTTGGCCGATGATCAGGAGAGAGGTTGCAGAATCCCTTCCATGAAAGTTCATATTCGATGGGATTCTGATTGCCATTTCACAGTGCAAAACCTGTGGATAGAGATACCAGTGCTGCCAAAAAAAAATTATGCTATTCTGCTGAGATAGCAGTGCTGCCACAAAAATTTATGCTATTCTGCGCCTCATCTGGTGGTTAATCAATAAGAACCTCATACCGTGCGGTCCATGAATACTTATAATTGGAATATCTTGGTCTGGCGTCATCTGACTCACTCAGAAAATATCTTCGTCTGACGTCACCTGACTCACTCAAAGGTGGAATCTTTGCCACCGAAACGCAAGAAGTCGAGGACGCCTGATTTATGACACTCAAATTGCTTTATATTCGCGATTGTTTTGATATTTTTGCCCTTCTTAATTTAACGGGATGACTCATTTTTAAATGGCATTATTCAAAACTTCAATATTTCCTAAACATTGGTATAACTTTTAATTAAATTAAATTTATTATCTTATATCATATACTAAGTAAGCAGAGTGGATGTGGATTTATAAATAAGGCACATGTTGTGTCTCTAGCCGTCCGATTTCTTTTTTATCAATATTTACTTCGTAAAACTGTCAAATTATGTAAATTTGTCATCCACATTTTAAATTTACATAATTTATTAATAAATTTCAATATAAATTTTTAAAATTAAAATTATATTTTAATTATTTGTAAATATACGAAATAAAACATAAATATAAATAAATATTCTAAACAAACTATAATAAACTTAAACTCGGTAGCGAAAATTATTATTAGCGAACTCACAGGGCTGCCGGCAAATTAAAGGTAACAGTTTTGAGCCAGGGTGATTAATTTTCAACTCATTGCATTTAACTGTCAATTTCCAACTCACAAGGTACTGAATTGTCAATTTTCAACTCACGGGCTAGGTACTCCCCCCCAAAAAATGGATTATGAACCCACCAAGAGTTTATGCATTATTTAATTGTCAATTATTGTGGATGCATTTCATTTAAGTGTCAATTTCTAATTCCCTATTGCAAATTCTAACCAACCAAGTCTCTTTTAATAATAAGGGCTCATGAATCTTTCATTAATTGTTTATTGAGAAATTAATTTGTAGATCATTAACAATAAAATTATTTTGATTAATAATTGAAATGTCTTCTTTCAAGATATTTATTTTATTAAATTTAACTAAAATCTAAAAATTTAAAAAAATTAAGTTTAAATTATTTAATATATAGAATTTAGAAAACTTTTAATAGTATTACATTAAATTCAATAAAAAAACTATTTTATTTATAAATTAAACTATGTCATAAATAAATTCTTGCTTTCCACTACAAATCCATCTACTCCAATTTTACTGTTGGTAAGTCAATTATTGATTTGACTTTCCATTTATCATAGGAAATCTTTTAGAATTCTACTAGGTGTAACTTTTAAATTTGTCTATTTATAATTTATCTGGATCCTTTTTATGGATTCACACATTGTGTTGTTGGAAAGACAAAAGTGTAAAGACACAAATAACACAAATAATTCACACACAATAACACATTAATTGTGGCTCTTCTATTGATCACACAAACTTGAATTATTACAATGAACTAGGTGAATTGTATTTAAACATTTTTTACTAACGACTCACCTAATATAACTTGACATGCAACCACACACTAAATTCATCTATCACTTAACTCGACTTGACTCAATGCTCAATTAACTAACTCTCTAAATATATAAAACTCTTCATGCGACAGTAATTATCTTATTTTAACACTCTTCCTTAATTACGACCGCTAAACTAAAACATGACTCTTGACAACTCAAACATGCCTTCTCGTCTATGTCTCAACTAGGCTTACAACACTCAAGTTTCTTTTGTGAAATTCAAACATATATTTTGCTAATGGCTTTGTAAATATATCAACCAATTGATCACTCGATTTACAAGGCTTCAAGCGAACTTCTCCATTTCTCACAAGTTCTCTAATAAAGTGATATCTAGTATAAATATGCTTTTTCTTTTGATGAAACACATTATTATGGGATAGTGTAATCGCTGAGGTGTTGTCACAATATATTGTTGTCAATCCTTGTTCTTTATGCTTGAGTCTATAGAATACTCTTCTTAACCACACTGCTTGACATGCTACTGATGTCGCTGCTACATATTCTGCTTCTGCTGGCGAAAGTGTCACAATAAGCTGCTTCTTAGATGTCCATGCTATCACATCTGAACCAAGATGGAACACATAACCGAAAGTGCTCTTCCTATCATCCAAACTGCCTGCAAAATCACTATCTATGTATCCAATCAAATCCTTTTTTTTACTTGCATGCATTATGCCACAATCTCTAGTTTCTACTATGTATCTCAGAATTCGTTTTCCTGCACTCCAATGTGTGTCTTTGGAGTCTCCATAAATATGGAAATCAAACTCACTCTTTGCATAATATCCGGTCTTGTAGCTATGAGATACATGAGACTGCCAACTAATATTTTGAATAGAGTTGGATTGACATATGATCCTTCATCATACTTTCTTAACTTTGTACCTATTACAATTAGTGTAGGTACGGATATGCAATTATCCATTCTAAATATTTTCAACAAATCTATAGCATTTTATTTTGGCAAATAAAAATTCATTTTTTCAGATTGCTCAACTTCTATGGCAAAAAAAAATTTCATGAGACCAAGATTTGTCATCTCAAATTCTTTCATCATGGATGCTTTAAATTCATCTAACTCAAAATCACCTGTAAAAATCATGTCATCAACATATAAGCAAACAATCAAAACTTGTCCATGCTCATTTACCTTGTGTGTAAGGTAAGCTCAATGTTTCTTTTGCAAAATCCATTCTTGACCACGCAGTTGCCGATTTTTCTATACCAAGGTCTAGGTGCTTGCTTTAGTCCATAGAGCACTTTCTTCAACCTGTAAACTTTTCCTTCTTTACCTTCATCATAACTTAGAGGTTGTTGCACATAAATCTCTTCTTCTATAATTTCATTCAAGAAGGCTTATTTCACATCCATATGATATAATTTCCACTTGTTACGAGTTGTTGTGGCTAAAACTGCTGTTACAATATCCAATCTGGTTACCGAAGCAAATGTTTCTCCAAAATCTATTCCCGGTTGTTGTGAGAATCCTTTTTCTACAAGTTTTTCTTTAAATCTGTCGATTTCACCTTTCTCATTCAACTTTGTCTTGTACACCCACTTCACACCAATGAGATTTTTATCCTTTGGTAAATTAGCCAAATCCTATGTACCATTCTTTTCAATAGCTTCAATTTCTTCATCCATGGATTGCATCCATTTTTCATCTCTGATTGCTTCTTCAACCGAATAAGGTTGGAATGAAAACAATGCAAAATTTGAACTAACATCCAAATCATCATAAATATCTTTCAAACTTTTCATCTTTCTCTTACTATTTCTTCATTCATCACTTGATTGGTTTCTGGGAGAATTTTGGTCTATTGATCTGCTTGAAGATCCATGTTGATCCGAAAATCTTGGAGTCCTTGCTCGCATGTCTCTGTTAGGTGTATTCTCTTGTGATTCTAGCTGTTCCTTCTTTTCTACATCATCTTCTTCCATTAGTGGTGTTTTTGCATCAATTTTTTTGTATATAGTCCCATTCCATGACTCTTGTTCTTTGAACACAACATCTCTGCTAATTATGGTCTTCTTGGTGACAGGGTTATGCAATTTATAAGCTTTTGATTTCTCACTATAACCAGTAAATATGCATTTTTCACCTTTATCATCCAAATTGCATCTTAGCTCTTTAGGTGCATGTGCATAAGCTACACATACAAACACTCTAAGATGAGATACGCTACAACACATACCTGACCATGCTTCTTTTGGTACTATTTTCATCACACTCTTTGTAGGTGATTTGTTTATCACATAACCATCACATGCAACTGCTTCTACCCAATACTCATTAGACAAGTTTCTTCTTTCAGCATGCTATTTGTCATATTCATAATGGTTTTTTTCTTTCTCTCTTCTAAACCATTTTGTTGTAGTATGTATCTGGTTGTAAATTGTCTCCTGATTCCTTGTTGTTTGCAGTAATAATGGAATGCCTTCGAATCATATTCTCCACCATGATCTGAACTTAATACCTGGATCTCATGATCACTTTGGTTCTCTGCTAAGGCTTTGAATTCCTTGAACTTTGAAAAAGTTTTAGACTTATTCTTCAAGAAGTAAACCCCAATCTTTATGCTATAGTCATCAATGAAAGTGGGGAAGTAAAAACTTCCACCAATAGATTGTGTCCTCATAGGTCCACACAAGTCTATATGCACCAACTCAAGTGGTTTCTTTGCTATGTATTCAACTCCCTTTGGAAAAATTTCATGGTGTTGTTTTCCCAATATGCAACACTCACAAGTACTAGTAGGTTATTTGATGGGAGGTAATCCTCTGACCATATGTTTCTGCTGCAACAATCTTAAACCAGAAAAGTGTAAGTTTTCAAACCAAAAGTTGCATAACCAATAATCATTAGAACATGCGACTATAACAGAACTGACCTAATCGTTGTAATTCATAATCATCTGCACCTTTTCTATCGACTGCTTACCTGGGGGTTGGTCATAAATAACACACTATTGTCGCTAAAAGATAACTCTGTATCATTTCTGTGTCAATTGACCAACATTTATCAAATTGTGTTTGAGATCAATAACATAATATACCTCTGATATTGTCTTTGGATCCCCCTGCTTGGTCAGAATGTTGACCACTCCTTTTCCATATACATCCATAGTCTTGTCAGTCCCCAAATTTACCTTTTTCTTCACAGATTGATCCAAATTTTCAACCAAACTCTCGTTTCCTATCATACGATTACTACAACCACTATCTAATAGCCACACATTATCAAACGATTCATGCATAGTATGGCAATCTAGGAACATGGAGTTAGCATTCTTTGTACTAACCTTAGCTCTCTGGTTTCCTTGATCAGCTATCCTCTTCGTGCAATCACGGGCATAGTGACCAAATTTATTGCATTAATAACATCTCACCTTTGATTTATCAAATCTTTTATTATTGTTGAATTTTTTGTTGTTCCTTCCACTTTCATGTCCATGCTCTTCTCAGAAATATCTCTGACCACCATATCTTCTGCCTCGTCCTCCACCTCTCGATCAACTTCTACCTCAACCTCTATCTCTTGAAATAGAAACCTGAATTTTGAAAGTAGTTTCTAAAGTCAAATTCTTATTTATGTCTATCCTTGCCTCATGTGATAGAAGTGATCCCATAAACTCATCAACCGTTAGTGTTTCCAAATCATTGGTTTCTTTTATGGCTACTGCCACAACATCAAACTTGGTAGACAAAGATCTGAGGACCTTCTCAACTACTGTTTGATCTTTAATATCTTCGCCATAAATGTTTAATTGATTTACAAAAATCATGACCCATTCATGAATGAATCAATGTCCTCTGTCTCTTTCATCTGCAGACTTTCAAAATCTCTTCTAGTATTTTGCAACTTAACAGTATTGTCTTTGGCCATACCTTTATAGCTTGCCGCCAAATTTTCCCAGGTATTCATTGTAATTCATAATTAGAGGAAATATTTTATTCCTCAACATCTGCGCCTTTTCTATCGACTGCTTACCTAGAGGCTTGTCATAAATAACACACTCTTGTCGCTAAA
The DNA here is from genome assembly GCA_034641835.2 of Pinus albicaulis. NCBI lineage: Eukaryota > Viridiplantae > Streptophyta > Pinopsida > Pinales > Pinaceae > Pinus > Pinus albicaulis. The sequence continues at coordinate 8,087,422 of CM076579.1, read as the reverse complement.
AGATAACTCTGTATCATTTCTATGTCAATTGACTAACATTTATCAAATTGTGTTTGAGATCAAGAAAATAATATACCTCTGATATTGTCTTTGGCTCCCCCTGCTTGGTCAGAATGTTGACCACTCATTTTCCATATACATCCATAGTCTTTTCAGTCCCCAAATTTAGCTTTTTCTTCATAGATTGATCCAAATTTTCAACCAAACTCTTGTTGCCTACCATATGGTTACTGAAACCACTATCTAATAGCCACACATTATCAAACAATTCATGCATAGTATGGCAATCTAGGAACATGGAGTTAGCATTCTTTGTACTAAAATTAGTTCTCTAGTTTCCTTGATCAGCTATCCTCTTCTTGCAATCATGGGCATAGTGACCAAATTTATTGCATTAATAACATTTCACCATTGATTTGTTAAAAATGTTATTATTGTCGAAGTTTTGTTTGTTCCTTCCACTTTCATGTCCATGCTCTTCTTGGAAATCTCTCTGACCACCATATCTTCCGCCTCATCCTCTGCCTCTCGATCAACTTCTACCTCAACCTTTGTCTCTTGAAATAGAAACTTAACTTTTGAAAGTGGTTTCTAAAGTGGAATCCTTATTTATGTCTATCCTTGCCTCATGTGATAGAATTGATCTCATAAACTCATCAATCGTTAGTGTTTCTAAATCCTTGGCTTCTTTTATGGCTACTACCACAGCATCAAACTTGGTAGACAAAGATCTGAGGACCTTCTAAACTACTGCTTGATATTTAATATCTTCACCACAAATTTTTAATTGATTTACAAAAATCATGACCCATTCATGAATGAATCGATGTCCTTTGTCTCTTTCATTTGCAGACTTTCAAAATCTCTTCTAGTATTTTGCAACTTAATAGTATTGTCTTTTGCCATACCTTTGTAGCTTGTCGTCAAATTTTCCCAGGTATTCATTGTAATTCATAATTAGAGGAAAGATTTTGTTCCTCATCATCTGCACATTTTCTATCGATTGCTTACCTGGGGGCTTGTCATAAATAACACACTCTTGTCGCTAAAATATAACTCTATATCATTTCTGCGTCAATTGACTAACATTTATCAAATTTTGTTTGAGATCAAGAACATAATATACCTCTGATAGTGTCTTTGGCTCCCCCTGCTTGGTCAGAATTTTGACCACTCCTTTTCCATATACATCCATAGTCTTGTCTGTCCCCAAATTTACCGTTGTCTTCATAGATTGATCCAAATTTTCAACCAAAATCTTGTTGCATACCATAATGTTACTGCAACCACTATCTAATAGCCACACATTATTAGACGATTCATGCATAGTATGGAAATCTAGGAACATGGAGTTAGAATTCTTTGTACTAACATTAGTTGTCTGGTTTCCTTGATCATCTATCCTCTTCTTGCAATCACGGGCATAGTGACCAAATTTATTGCATTAATAACATCTCAACTTTGATTTGTCAAATATTTTATTATTGTTGAATTTTTTGTTGTTCCTTCCACTTTCATGTCGATTCTCTTCTCGGAAATCTCTCTGACCACCATATCTTTCGCCTCGTCCTCTGCCTCTCAATCAACTTCTACTTCAACCTCTGTCTCTTGAAATAGAAACCTGACTTCTGAAAGCCGTTTCTAAAGTGGAATAATTATTTATGTCTATCCTTGCCTCATGTGATAGAAGTGATCCCATAAACGCATCAAGCATAAGTGTTTCCAAATCCTTGGATTCTTTTACGGCTGCTACCACAACATCAAACTTGGTAGACAAATATCTGAGGACCTTCACAAATATTGTTTGATATTTAATATCTTCACCATAAATTTTTAATTGATTTGCAAAAATCATGACCCATTCATGAATGAATCGATGTCCTATGTCTCTTTCATTTGCAGACTTTCAAAATCTCTTCTAGTATTTTGCAACCCATACCTTTATAGCTTGCCGCCAAATTTTCCTAGGTATTCTTTGCTGAAGATGCAATCATAATCTTCTAGAACATTTCTCGGTCTACTCCCTGCTAGCTAAGCTGCAAGGCTTGTGCATTCTTCCTTTTGTATTTCTACCATTGTTCCCTCTCTGCATTAGCGAGAGCTCATTCTTCTGCTTCAGTCTTAGGTTCTTAAAACCGAGACTGGACATGGTCCCAAACATCATGTGCCTTCAACGCGATCTCCATATTAATGGCCCACAAATTATAATCCTTCCCTGTGAAAGGAGGAAATTGTGGCTGGAAACTGGTTGTTTCCAGCTTTCTTAAAAAAAAATTCTTCTCTTATGAAACCCTAATTTTCTTCTCTTGTAAGCTTTACAAAGATCCTCTTTTAAAACCCTAAATTTTTATTTTATATAAAAGATCTTTATGAAAATTATTTTAAAATAAAATTAAAACTTTTCACCAATGTAACTTGACTTGTTGACGTCACAATTTTATTTAAACAAAAATATCAAGTATGTCTTAATAAACATATGACGTACATGCCAGAATACATAGCTTGAAAAAAAATTGTTTTGGTTATGCATTAATAACACCACCATTCTTGACATGCACTATGTACTAACGCTCGTCCTGACAGTAATGTGTTGGGTTAGTTCCCTAACACACATAAAATACCAAGGAACTTGTATGGTCACTCTTAACACAGCTGCTGTCGCTGCCTACCAGCATTATAATGCTCTAAGTGTAACCTGTCAGATGTGTTATAGTATTAAATAAGAGAAAACAAATTTCTCCTCTCACACACTGATTATTGTTGATCCAACCTCCATGACTCTTTGTAACCTTGCTTTAATACCAATTTTTTGGAAAGATAGAAGAGTAAAGGTACAAATAGCACAAATAATTCACACACAATAACACATGAGTTGCAGCTCTTCTATTGATCACACAAACTTGAATGATTACAATGTACCTAATGAAGGGTATTTAAGCCTTTTCGACTCAAGACTTGCCTAATATAACTTAATATTAAACCACACACTAAATTCATCTATCACTTAACTCGACTTGGCTCAATGCTCAGTGAACTGACTCTCTAAATATATCAAACTCTTCATGCGAGAGTAATTATCTCATTTTAACATGTGTTGACTACGATTCTGATTTTGTGAAGATGCATATGTTACATGGGATGTACAATTAGGTTTTTGTTTTTTTTTACCTTGTGATTAATAACCTGACATTACTGGGATTTTGATTTTGTCTTAATTGTGATATATGTTTATCTTATATTTTTTTCATGTGCATCAGAGTGGTCCTCGAATTTGATTTTCATTGACGTGGAATGAATGTTTACATTATCCCTTTTTATCCTATGTTTTTCAACCAAACTTTAATCATACTTTGATTTTGTGAAAATGTATGTATCATTTCATACATATGTTCATAGTATCTTTCTCCGAGGTATGCCACCGGTCTTGACATGGTTTACTTTTGTGGAGATGTAAATGTTGGAATAATGGATAATTCTATAAGATTCTCGCAAATATGTTGTTTGAATTGTTTGCCTAAATTAGTTGTCAATTCCTATATTTTAGGAATATGTTTAACTGGAATGTAATCTTATATATGTAAGAGATATGTTCAACTAGAATGTAATATTATATATGTAAGATGTTTTTGATTTAGTGAATACAAGTATGTTCAACAAGAATGTAATCCTATATATGTAAGAGATTGTTGACTTGCGAATACAAGTGAGTGTTGTGTGGTGCAGTCTCCTTAATGAGTGATTGTCTCACGAGTGAGACACAACCCTTCTTCAATTTTATATTCCATTATTTGAGTTGCTACTAGAGAGATATTATGAGACTCACGGTCATGAAGTTGGAGATGAGTGAGTCTGGCGTGAGGGGTTGTGCTGGTGTGGTTGTTGCAAGTCGTGTGAGCATGGAGGACTACATGTGGAGTTTTTTGTTTGTTGAGGAGTTGAGCTTGTAATGATTCCTATGCACATTAGAGTCAAGTTGTGCATTGTGTGTTTCATTGTGGTGTTATGAAAATGTGTCTATTTAGCGCAATATTAGTCGAATGGCAGAAATTGGAGGAGGAGGCATGATTGCAAATGTTGTAAAGTTGTGGGTGACCATGAAGCGAAAATTTCCAGTGTTAATCATGTGAGCCAGTGTGCTACCTATGGAAATTCAGATGAGTTCCTCCATTTCTAGTTGAGCTAAGAGATTTGAAGCAACCTATTTTCGTGGAAAGTTTTTACAAGAATAATGCATTGAAGGAAAGGCATTTTTTCATGCAAAAGTTGAATTATGAACATTGATTAGTGAATGCATTGTAATGAGGATTCAATCTCTTTGGGAATAAGAACCATTTAGAAACTAAATTATAATGTGTGAGAAATCACTCTTTGGTAGCAGAGTCTTTGGTTTATGTGGTTTAACAAATAATTGTTTTGAGTAATCATTGGGAATTAACACCCAACCTAAGCATTGAATAATTTTGGTTTATTCCTTGACGAATGAAAAGTGCAACTCATACTTATTCACTCTGAATGATCCTCTCCACTACTCCCATTGGTATTAATAACCCTGGTTTTATCACCAAACTGAGGTTGATTGGGCTGCTCAACAGTCAATTCAGCGTAACGGTTTCAAACCACTTACGGTTGGAAGTTAGCCCTTCCAACCAGAGAGGACTCTCTCAATAATATGTATGATATTCAATCATGAATATTAAAAAATAATATGGCTAACTCTCATATGTCTTTTGGACGTTTTTTTTTGCAGGTGACGGATGTGTGATAGCTACCATTGGGCATGGAGTCAGTATGAAACTCAATTACATAAAAACATCATTCATGGAAGCCAAGGCATGTGAACTCTTACAAAAATAACGTTGACATCAAAGAAGATGCATAAAGGAAATAGGAGCATAATCATTTACGAATTCCAAGTAATTATGCATGAAGTAAGTTGAATTGACATTGAATAGGTAAATGAGACAAACACATAATACCCCAAAAAGAATCTCAGGTCTGAAAAATGTTTTCTACAACTATATATTAACTGAGTAGAGAAAATATTACAATAGTAGCCTTGGTCATAACATCAATCAACCCCGCTCTAACTCAAAAACTCTTCTATTTATAGAGTGAGGACTCATACAAATGGTTTTCCACCTTGTTATCTTTGAATTCCTGCCTTAGATACCTATTTCAAATAGGATTACATCACTTTGAGACTTCCTAGGGATATTTTCTGCTTGGCAGAGTTTGAATACAAAAAGGACTCTTCTTTCATTAAATAGTTCAACAAATCCCTTTAATAACCCTTATCAAATGAAACCAACTAATCTGATGATTGTACTGGACTGGTGATGTGTCATTATACCACGTGTATGTTGAGCTGGACCTCTTTCAAGTCGAATTTTACAATTTTTACACAAATATGGTGAGTGAAAATTCTGAAAAATAGGCCTCAAAGATGAGTGCATAATTTCCAAACCCTAATGGCTTTGCAAAAATTGAGAGAGGTTTTTGTATATAGGCTTGTGCTAAAGAAAAACTCCTTTATATTTCCAAAAATATTTCTCACTTGGTCAAAAATTGAAGTTAAAGTTGAGTGCTAAAACAGTCATGTACAGGAAAGTTCAAGAAAGTTTGTAGCGTAGTTTTCCTAGCATTTTCATTTCACCACCTTCTGCACTTTTTCTGACTTTGTTGCCTATTGGAGGGTATTCCTTAGGTAAAATGAGGTAAATACATGCTACTACTCACCCCTGTTATGATACATTTTGGAAATTTCACCTAAAAATATTCTTTAACGAGTTCATAGCGAAAACTTGGCTTTAAGCCTGGAGTTCGCTACAAACTTGCCTATCTTTTCTAGATTTTAAAATTTTCACTCTTTACCTCCAAAAAAAATGTTCACAACTCTGTTACTAATTTGATAGAGTAAGCTAAGACAAAATTCGCCAAAAATGTGTTTTCTTTTAAGGGGCAGCAGGGTCATCCACTACAATCATCTTCAAACCCTTTTTTCTTCCATTCTTCTGCACCATCGCCATTGAACCTAATTGACATGCTAAGGTGTCAAAAACCATGATTAGGTGGAAAACTTTCATGCTAGATTTCAGGTCCTTATATTCCGAATTTGAAGATGATTTGTGTATTGGTGAGGTGGAAAAAATGGTGTGCTGGCAACGATGTCATCCTTTGTCTAAGTGATCTTCATCAACAGGTGTCCCAATGACACTCCTCAACTCTTTTGATGACTCATAATCTCTTTGAAATAAATTAAATGCTTTAAACATACCAAAACTCCATTTTTATGTAAACACTGATTTTCTATGCAAGTTCGTAGTGAATTCTGACTGTTTTACATTGATTTTGCTACGAAATTGTGTAGAAGTGCCAAATTTACATGAAATGGGCCATTTCACTTATGCACGAGATATTTTTGGGATTTTTGTTTAACATTGACACCTATCACCTTAGTGATGACCATTAAGAACCCCAAATATGTACATTTTTTTAAAATTAATGAACTTCATGACCTTATTTCACCCTATTGACATAACGTAACTTACCTAAGACCAACCTATACAAACCTAGTTGTTATCAAGGATAACAGTGGCTCCAATGGGGATGTTGCGCCCCTGTGGTGCAACAAAGAACCAATAGCTCCAGTACCTTATTGAAAACTGAAAATTATGAACTTGATGAAATCTTCTTCAAGATTTTACGACCTTCTCCTTGGGCTCAAACTTGTTGAAAAATCCAATCCAAGCTGAAAACTAAATCTGTACATGCTGAAAAGATGCTTGGAACAATTGAGCTGATTCACACACACACCTACCTACCCTATACTCCTGAGAAACTACTGAATTAGATGACACAAAAATGCCAGTAAATCCAATCAAATAGTTGTTAAACTAAAAGGACTGCTTGACTATGTACCAACAAAATCGAAACTAGAAAATATAACAGAAATTGACAATGGATTTGTTTCTCACAGTGAAGACATGGCTGAAAACTCAAGCTGAAGAAATTCTCCATATAGCCTGCTACAGGATCAATAAAGATATTATCTTTTTAATGAATATATTCAAAATATTAAGCAAACCAATCCTCATATCTTAACACTTCACACTTATTTTCCATGTCATCATGTACTTTCACTTGTGTGTCATCAGATCTATTTTTTAAAACAAAACATTTCTCCATCTTGATGTCAAAAGATAATAGCTCATCTGCTTGTTTTGGCTAAAAAAAACTTTCAACAGGCTGCATATGATCATGAAAATGAGAAGACTGAATTTGAGATTCAACATTTTCAATATCCTTTTCAAGCTCACTAGCCAATTCATCTAAAAATTTGATCTTCTTTTTAGGATTTCCTTTATGTGACTTTAAATCAAAAGACAATGATGAAGAAAAGTTCTCACCAACTTTTACATTAGAGCACCATCCTGTGAACTCCTGAATGGAAAGAGAGCATGCCACAAACTCTGTCTTCTCCATCCATGTTTCCAAGAAAATAAGTCAGAAAATTGAAAATGATTTAATAGATCTAACATGTAACCTTTCCACCCAACTTTTACACTTTCCTTGGAATGAATCATATAAAAGTCTAATGAATACATCTTCTTGTTTGACTCTAAGGATCTCAGTAAAGTCACAAAAATTTGATATATGCTCTAAAGTCAAGCTTAAATCTTCTCCATCAAATCTAGGGCCAATACTTAAATGATATGCATCCTTGGAAAAAATATTTGGAAATCCATAAATTTTTGAAAAGTCCACACATGAATACCTTGAAGAAATTGTAGTTGCATCTAAGTCTATCATTTCCCAGAAGTGTTACCATGAAGCTATGAATTTCTGAATTCTTCAAGAATGAAGTAGCCAAGGTAGAAGTACAACCTTCGAATTGTATGATCTCCTTCTACCTTCAAGAGCTCAGTTAGTTTGACAAGAATCACCCAGGATGATATGACTTTCATTCTCTCGACAGACACACCAAAATGTTGTCACCAAACTAAGGTTGATTGGGCTGCTCAACAATTAATTCAGTGTAATTTTTTCAAACCATTTCAGGTTGGAATTTATCCCTTCCAACTAGAGAGGGCTCTCTCAAGAAAATGTATGATATTCAATATTGAAGCTTAAAAAATAAGATGGCTAACTTTCAAATGTGTTTTGGATGGTTTTTTTTGCAGGTGAAGGATGTGTGATGGCTACCATTGGGCATGGAGTCAGTATGAAACTCAATTCATTCATGGAAGCTGAGGCAAGTGAACTCTTACAAAAATAACTTTGACAACAAATAAGATTCATAAAGGAAATTGGAGCGTAATAATCTACGAATTCCAAGTAATTATGCACGAAGTAAGCTGAATTGACATTGAATAGGTAAATGAGACAATCACATAAGAGCCCACAAAGAATCTCAGGTCTGAAATTTCTTTTTTTACAACTGTATATTAACTGAGTAAAGAAAATATTACAATAGTAGCCTTGGTCATAACATCAATCAACCCCTCTCTAACTCTAAAAATCCTCCATTTATAGAATGAGGTCTCATACAAATGGTTTTCCACCTTGCTAGCTTCGAATTCATGCCCTAGAGACCTATTTCAAATAGGACTACATCACTTGGAGACTTCCTAGGGATATTTTCTGTTTGGAAGAGTTTGAATACAAAAAGGACTCTTCTTTCATTAAATAGTTCAAAATATCCCTTTAATAACCCTTATAAAATTCAACCAAATAATTTGATGAGTGTACTGTATTAATGATGTGTCATTATGCCACGTGGATGCTGAGTTGGACCTCTTCCGAGTCGAATTTTACATTATTTACACAAATATGGTTAGTGAAAATTCTGAAAAATAGGCCTCAAATATGACTGCACAATTTTCAAACCATGATGGAATTGAAAAAACTAAGAGAGGTTTTTTTATATGGGTTCGTGCTAAAGAAATACCTCCTTAGATTTACAAAATTATTTCTCATTTGGTCATAAATGGAAGTTGAAGTTGAGTGCTAAGACAATCATGTACAGGAAAGTTTAGGAAAGTTCGTAGCGTAGTTTTCGTAGCATTTTCATCACCACCTTCTGCACTTTTTCTCACTATTCTTCCTATTGGAGGGTCTTCATTAGGAAAAATGAGGTAAATACATGTTGCTACTCACCCCTGTTATGATATATTTTGGAAATTTCACCTCAAAATATTCTTCAGCGAGTTCGTAGCAAAAACTCATCTTTAAGACTAGAGTTCGCTATGAACTTGCCTATCTTTTCCAGATTTTGAAAATTTCACTCTTTACCTCCAAAATAAATTTTCACCTCTCTGTAACTAATTTGATAGAGTACGCAAAGACAAAATTGGCCAAAAAATGTGTCTTACCATCTTTCAAGGGGCAACAGGGTCTTCCACTACAATCATCTTCAAACCCTTTTTTCTTCAATTCTACTTGCACCATCTCCATTGAACCAAACTGACATGTTGAGATGTCAAAAACCATGATAAGGTGGAAATTTTTCATGTTATATTTCAGGTCATTATATTTCGAATTTGAAGATGAGTTGTGTATTGGTGAGGTGGCAAAAATGGTGTGCTGACAGCCATGTCATCCTTTTGCTAAGTGATCTTCATCAACAGGTGTCCCAATGAAACTGCTCAACTCTTTTGATGACTCATCTGCTCTTTGAAATATATTAAATGCCTCAAAAATACCAAAACTTCAGCTCACTGTAAAAATAGAGTTTTTAGGAAAGTTCGTAGCGAATTGTGACTGTTTTACACTGATTTGGTTACGAACTTGTGTAGAAGTGCCAAATTTACATGAAATGACCAATTTCACCTATGCACGAGATATTTTGGGGATTTGTATTTGACATTGAAACCTATCACCTTAATGAGGACCTTGAAGACCCCCACATATGTCCATTTTTTGAAAATTAATGAACTTCATGACCTTATTTCACCCTAATGACCTAACCTAACTTACCTAAGACCAACCTTGACAAACCTAGTTGTTATCAAGGGTAACACCTGGTTTGCAATTGTAGTATGCTACAATAGATATTTTCATTAAAGACACGAATTTGAGACTAATATATGAGTCTTCTGGCATAGAAGAAGTGGAGTGTTCACATTGTAGTGTATTTTTTGTTAGAAGAAAAGGAAGAAGGAACCTATTGGCCGAGTCTATGTATTGAAGAGGCATGAGGAGTTGTTGTGAGAAAAAAAAAAATTCTATGAAATCACATGATAAGAAATTGTGTAAACTCGATTTGACTTTTCTTAAGGTATGTATGCTTCTTTTTAAATAGCCAATCACTATGTGCGTGCTTAAAAGCTCTTGTTTGATTTGAAAGTTGGAGAAATTTCTATTTCGAGATGGCTAATCCTCTAGCAGAATCATATCTAAATGAAGAAAACAGGCTGGATGACACCAATTACGTGAAATAGAAGTTTAAAATGTATACATTAATGGAAGAATACAATATCTGGTCGATATCAAGTGGTGATGAATTGAATCCAGAAGTAGTTGCAGGAACTACAGTTGCATTAATTCAAGAATGGGAGAAAGAGACACTAAGGTGAAAGTGTTACTAAGAATGTATGCAAAATATGACATTACATATATATCAAATATTCTAAGACAACAAATAAGACCTGGACAATGATCAAGGATTCGTAAGAATCAAATAATACAAATAGACTCATATCAATAAAGAGTAAGCTTCTTTCTATTAAAATGGAAGAAAATGAAAGCATCAGTAATTTTATTGCAACTTGAATTTAAAGTTAAACTTGGAGATATAGATGAAGTAGTACATAGCATTAACCTAGTCACTATAACCTTAAATGGAATTCTAGATGAGTATTGTATGTTCATCATCAGTCTTGTAGAAAGGGTGAAAGCTCCCACTTTTGATGAGTTGGCAGGTATACTAATGTAAGAGGAAGAAAGGAAAAATAACTTTAAACCTCAAAGTTTTGATTTGGTGTTGATGGCAAAATGAAAACTACATTTCAACAGGAAGCCTTAGGAAGGTAATAAAGGAGGAAAGTCACCATAAGGAAAGCCATCATCTCCAAAATCACAACCACGTATGGCATTTCGAAAGGTTGATGCTAAATTTCATTATGTTTAGGCAAGTTTGGAAACTACTCTAGAGATTGGATGAAAAGTTAAATACCATGAGTTTGAACGTAGAAATAAGAGGCGCACTAATAGTTTTGTTGATAGAGGAGAAATAGTGATTGATGGCATAACAAATTTTAGAATATTTGTTACAGATGTTGCACTATCTACTAAAGTAGACGATCCAAATACCTGATTTGTTGACGCTGGAGCCTCCATCCATATGTCCTATAATAGGCATTGTTTTGAGAACTTTCAAGAAACCAATGATGGTGTAGATATATATCTCGGGGATGATGGAATATAGATCTTCATGTGAAGGGTGCATCGGGAAGTGTTATGAATATAGTATATATAAAATAATGTAAATACAAATAAATCATAATAATGATTAATTAGTGGTTAGTATAAATAGGCATGTCTCTAAGGACATGACCATTCATGAAGGGGTACCTTCCTAGGTATATAAATGAGACCTCATTTATAACGTTCTCATCATATCATCATCTCATATCTTCTGGAAAATCTTATATCAATATATTTATCCTCTCATGGATATTTATATATTTCAAATATTATGATTATTTTGTTGTATATATGAACTTTGTTCATAACATTATTATTAGATTTATTCTATCCTATGCTCACTCAATCCCTGCATAGAGCGAGTATAATCCGAACTTTGGCCATCAATCCTTTTTCAACCTTGTCATTACCGCAGTTGAAGCATTTTGCTACACAAAATTTGGATCTTTTCCATTTTGTAGGATGTGTCTTCACGTTTTTGGCCATTAGAAAAGGAAGAGAAAAAAGTAAAAAGAAAGGAAGTCTTCTGCAAAAATTATTAGATTTTTTTTTAAAGGTAAAAAGAAAAAGAGTATATATATTAAAAATAAAGTTAAAAATAAAGAAAAAAAATGTAGCTACCTGATTATCGCAAAGCTTCCATTTGTAGTGACGGTTTCCGCACTTAACTTTCGCAACACCCCTCCACATACCCATTTTCACTCAAGTTTGCAAGCCATTGTTGTCTAGTCAGTCGAATGACAACTACCAACCACTTCCGAACAACAACGTTTGGGATTTTCGTTGCATAGTCGAAGCCATCCATACTACCGTCTACAAAGTTGTCGCCTCCATTGCCTATTTCTGAATCAGCTGCCAACTTTGCGTGAACCCGTCGTGCTTTGGTATTTTCTGTTGTTGTCTATTATTCTGCTACATTCCCAATTCGTTGCCGCCATCAAACCATCACCTTTAACCTTAAGCAATTTACCTGCTCGTCCACACATTCACAACCACCACAATATAATTGTGGCTCGTATCCATACAATTTATTCAACCACCATAGCCACACCCAATATCCATACTTATTCCAACTGCCCACAAAGAAAAAAAGGGTTAGCAAACACCATATACTGGTTGTCATTTCATTTCAGATATTTTCATGCCCATTTTTCGTACATCACCTAATTTGATTAGTTGCCAAAGTATGTCAAAGACATGCATCAATTGCTCACCAAAATTGAATTTATCGAAATAGTACGAGAACAATAAAGAGTTCTGATAGTTGAACATATAGTTAATTTACTAGCAAGGTTATTGAATTTTTGGAAGTTAAATATATTTAAAAGGCATTGAGTTTATAAAGCAAGCACCATATATAAAGATTATAAGGGGCATAATATATAAGGTGTATATACTAAAATATGGATTAAAAAAATTAAGTGAAATTCAAGAAAATTATAAAGGGCATATTATATAAGGTGTATAAAGTAAAACATGGATTTAAAGAAAAAATTAATAGGAATACAAGATATATAAAAGAAAAAATAGTATATTAAATAAAAATTTACTTTGAAAAAAAATCAAATAAAATAAAGGGTAAAAAAAGATTAAGGTGAAAAAAAGGTTGATATATCCTAAAAAAATCTTATAAATTTTTCGACATATATATATATATATATTTTTTTTCTACGTAAAACTAATTCTATTGTGTAAAAAGGTTACTGGTACAAAACTGCCACCGTGTCAGCTGTGAGAGCCTGAACACTGGGCTTGATAAACATGCTCGACAAAGAGAGTCTGGACTGCCCTAGTAGGGAAACCAGTCCTTTTAACATAAACAGTTTGGCCGGCCTTCGAAGGGAAACCAACCTATAGTTCATACATAGCAAGCTAACAGAGAGATATCTACTGAAAATAACAATCAGCTTTTCCAGCTGAGCCTTGAGGCAAGGGAACAAAAAATTCCAACAGTAATTGAGAAAAAATACCAGAAGAGTTTGAAAGCTGTGAGAATCATTGCTCATGAGCCAGAGATGGAGGTTATTCCACAATCCTGCACCCATATTCATCGCTGATGTCATCCATTCCTCCTTTGAGAGCACCTTCCTTGTCAGTGACTACATCCTCCTTGCGCGACGTGTCCTTGGAAGGATGAGTGGAATCTGCAGGCAAATCCGAGCTTCTGGGGAAGCTTGAGACAGGAGGGGGCAGGGGAGAAGATATGCAGGCCGGAGTAGGGAGGGGAGACTCTTCTCTGAGAGTAACAATGATGAAGGCTGTAATTATGGGTCTGTCTAAGGAGCATTCAAGGCAAAAGTCTGCACGCTGGGAAGTTTGTCGGATGGGGAGACTTGCAGACTCATGAGAGACAGGAGGGATTGCACTACTGGGAGGGTCAATTGAAGGGGGAGGGACATTCTGAGCAAAATGAACAGATTCATAATGGCAGCCTTGTCCTCTGAAGCTTCGCATGGCCTGAGGCTGGATTTGCGCCTCTTCAGCTGAGGAAGACCCCAAGGCTGATTTGGTAGTAGGGCGGTAGTGAGCAGCACAGCCCCGACTAGTACCTCGCCGACACCGCATTCTGTGGTGGAGGCGCGGCATGGAGGTAGAGAGGGGTGGTGAAATATGCAGCAGAAGGGGTGGACAGAGAACTCAGGAGCCCAGAGAGGGGAATTGACACCACCAAAGTTTGCCGACCGAGCACAGAAAGGGGAAACAACACCACCAAGATTAGCTGCCCAAGCACAATGAGGAGAATTGGCACCACAGAAGAGACTGTGAGTGAAATGATGCCCAGGAAGCGGCTCAAAACAAGCAAGCAAGGTGCAATGACGACCAGTGTGCGTACGCGCGCTGGACTCAGCAAAGCCTGGAGGGAAAACTCCGCTCAGAGGAAGCGGGAAGCCACCACTGCAATCACAACCATCCGAACCGTCTAGAACGAGCTCCATAGCTGAATGAACCTCCATATCAAATTGAAAGAGCGTCCGAGCAGGTGAATTAACGTCTGCGCGAGCTAGCGGAGTTAAGTTACCATAAATGCCTGTACAGAGGGCCATATGGCCACCCCACGCGAGCTCCTTCGGGAGACGCGTAGGGACCCCTGTCCCGTCAATCCATGCATACATCCGCATCCATAGTCGACATATATTCAAGTGACATTTAAAAATAAATAAAAAAGGATTACTTTTAAAATCCTAAGCTCATCTTCAAAAAAGAAAAGAAAAAAGGAGACTAGTATTGGAAAATTTCCTAACACTTTTAGTAAATGTGCCAATGCACTATTTTAAATCAATAAATCACTTCCATGAAGGGATATTACCATCTCAATTGATCCTATTGAAGATAATAATTATGTTAGGACTGAATGTGTTAACCAATTAGTGATTCTTGAATCAAATATAATTGAAACGATTTTTTTGAAACAAGTAACAAACAATATGACATAAGAAATCTATAAATAAGTATTGGAGATTATACTTTTATCTCGCAACTCACTGTTAAAACCTTATTTTGTAACGATAGTGATATAATTTTGGTTTCATTTTGGTTTCTCCTTGGATTGAATCTCTAGGGCTCTTAATCCTAAATACGAAGAAGAAGTTTTAACATTTTCCTACAAAAAGAAAACAATAACATTATAAGACATTACATTGAAATTAGATTTAGTAACACTAGAAGATGTTAAAGATATCTCAAAAGTAATTCTTCAATAAAATGAGAAGGAAATGCAAAATATGAAAAGAGAAGTTGAAAATATTATTGTAGAAAAAAATGAAGAAGTTACTCGCCTCAATGACCAAGGTGAGAAATTATTGACACAAATTAAGAAAATTAAAAGTGACATGAAACCATTGAAAAATAAATTATAAGAACTTATCATGAAAGAAACATCAAAGTCTTTACACAAAATATTCCAAGTTGAAGAAAAAATAACGAATATTGATCCAAAAAATACTATAACTTAAGATAATGAAAAACCAGTGGAAGTAAAAACATATTAAAATGTTGTAGTTCAAATGACGGTTATTTCAAGTGAAGATCCAGTGATTAACCACACAACTTCCATAGCTAAAGGAAATCATATACTTCATGTAAATCAATAAAATGACATAAACAAGTTATGGGAAATCAAATTACAAGAACTCATTATTGACATCCAAATCACATGAGCAGGTAAATCAATCAATCCACGTATCTGTATCACTCAAAAAAAAAAACAACAAACTTGTGTTCCAAAGGCTACTAATGTTAGTGCAATTAAGTCTTGTAATAAAAATTCACATGAAGTATCTAGTAACCAAAAGATTCCAAAAACAATTAATTTAGAATGGTTAGATCCCTTCTAAGTTCGACCATTTTATTTATCACTCAAAGGATCCTATAATATTGTATCAATTGAGATGACAAATGATATGTATATGAAAACTTGAATGTTTTTGACGAAATTTGCAAGTGAAATTTTATGTTTTTTATGCAATTAGATAAGTTTCATAACATATAAATTAAGTTTTAAACTCAGTTTTGCAGCAAATAACAAAGAAAATAATACCATAACAGAAACACATGTCATCCAAATGATGGAGTTCACCCCTCCTGGGCTACATCTCCTGGTCCAACTTCCAATGTTGGGCCTCTTTCATTATGCTAAAAAATATGTGTTTACATGGACTTTCAGTGCTCAAAATGAAAAAATAATGTCTCCAATGTCTCCAGAATAGTAAAAAACCCCTAGATGGGATCTTTTTGCACTAAAAAAAGGTAAAAAATTGACTAGGTTATGCTATAGAACAATTTCTCTACTAATTGTGCTACAATTTGCACCCACCTGCAATCCATCCTACAATTTTCACACTTTTCGGCTATGTGGAGCGACAAATTCGCCTCCCGCTAGCGAGATTCGTGCTAGTTCGAGAGAAAAATTTCAAACACTTTAAATGCCCAATGACCCCATGATCCGATCAAAACAGGCCAAGTGGCACAACCAGTGCCATTGATTTTGGACCATTCACAAAAACCCAACAACTGCTGACCCACAATGTGGCTACAGTTTTGTGCCCGAACTGTGGTTGGGTTTTCCAATTGTGTGAAAAAATAAACTTGCTCTGAGATCGGATTGAACCGTGTTCCAGATGGTAGTAAGGTTTAAATACCACACCATAACTTTAAACCAAGCTCTATTACTGGTTGCATGTGATGTGGTAAGTCTTGTAACTGTCGGGTTAATGGAATACCATCAGACTACAATTATGTTTGTTGATATGTGGTGTTGGGGTTGGGGTTAGCTTTGTGCGCCTTGATTCCCTGGCCTTTGGTCTCGTGGGTTGGGGTGGAATGGAGGCCAGGGGGTAACCCCGACCACATCCCCTGATATGAATTTCACCAAAATTTAAATATAACCCATAGAATATGGTTTATGAGGAACACTGGTGGTGTAGTGGTGGAGAATTGTGATGCAACCCTAGAGGTGACCCGTTCGATTCGAATGGAGTTCAGTTCGAACCATACCAAAATTTTAACACACCAATAGGAGGCCATGTGGCAGCCAACCATTGGCCCATGTGGTCCTTCCCATTGGCCCAAGGCAAATCTCAACCAACCAATAAAAAACCAAACAAATGAAGAAACATGAAGCAATCTTACTAGCCCGAAAATACAAATTTAATTTTCCTAGTCACATGCCTAGTCAGTGTACATACTGATGACTGGGCATACCTGCAATCCAATTACAATTGTTATAGTTATTTGAGAAAAAAACTAGAATGCGATATCAAGAGCATACAATATCGATTTTAAGCGAAATAAGTTTTTTTGGATTCACGGCGATGAGATCTTCGTTTTGACACCAATTTCAAGCACTTTTGAAAACTTTGAATTTTGATCATTAACTGATCCCCCAGATCATTCCTCCCCAATGGAAGATTTTGGACCTCCAAAAGCTCATTTTCAGTCAAAAAACAGATGAGGGTACAATTCCCTCACCCTTCCAATCTCAACCCACTTGTATTTTCTTATTTTTGTCACTTTGAGCCTCTCATGAAGGTACTTCAATTTCCCTTATTTTGAAGTCCTTGTTTCTTTGTCAAAGATGATATCTTGCTGCAATTTTTCAAGATATTTAGAAAATAAAATTTACCTTGAAGGAATTTTAACATTCCCTCCTTGATCTTTAATGAAAGGATACTTATTCCATTTCAAATTCACTTCACCTTGAAAACTATAGTCACAACGATGCTTAGCATGTCTAGCCTTGCACTTGGCTTGAATCTTTACCAAATGTGATCACCATCTCTATGCACCATCACTCTTTAAGGCCAAAACATTATGAGACCCACAAGAATGTTTCTTAGAACCAATTTCCTCTCTGTCAAATATATTTTATATCTTATTTTTGATCCCTGCATTCTTTAACACTGATATCTTGTTCATACCAATGTTTAACAATGATGCATCTTGCTTCCATTGCAGTTCATGTTGTTTACCTCTTTTAGGAGGCAACATGTTAGATTCATGAAACATCTTATCACATGGATTAGGAACCTCAATCAAATCGTAGTTAAAACATGATTCATATTCTTGAAAGGATTTATATTCCTCAACATAATTGCGTTTGAACATTAACTATGAAAAATTATAACTAGAATTAACAAGCCTCTTCATTTGTCCAACATTCACAAGAGATAAACTCAATTTATTTCTATGTGCTCTAACAATGTACTCAATCCCATTTTTAAACAAATGATATCTTTTTCATGGTGATGAGATATATCTTTCCTATCATAAAGATATGGTCTTCCCAAAACAATACCACATATCTCAAGCAGTACTACATCAAGTTCTACCTCATCAATGAAGTTTACAGTGATGGCAAATCTAAGTATGCATTTTCTTGTCACTTGCAATTTTGAATTGTCACACACCCAACCTAAAGGATAAGGGTTTGGATGAGGAATAGTTTCCAAGTTCAATTTCTTAACTATGTCTTCTGAAATGAGGTTTTCTTATGATCCACTATCAAATAGAGTATCTATCTCGGTATGTTTTGAAATAACCCTAATGTGGAAAAGTTATATTCTTATTTTTTCATATTGAGTTTCATTGAGGCTATTTGAAGAACTAGTACTTGCAATAGTGTCCATACCTTTCAATCCCATTTTTGTGATCTGTGTTTCATCTCTGGAATCAGAACTTAAATCGTTTTGTACAGTTGCAACAACCTTTTATTTCTCCTTGTTGTTAAACGTTTTGGGTCTCATCTCATGATGAAATTTCCAACAATGGTCTTCATCATGGCTTTCTTTGGAACAATTTTTACTAGTGAGTTTTTCTCTCTCCTTCTTGATGGACACATTTTTCTTCCCTTTTCCTTTGAACTTCCCTTTGCCTTTGTCTCCTGACTCAAATGAGTTCTCACTATTTTATTCATAAACATTCTTCCCTTTTGCTTCTATATGTGTTTCTTGTACAAAAAATTCATCTAAGTTTGTAGGGTTAAACATGAGAATAGTGTGTCTCAAGTAGCTATGTAAACCTCCAATGTATTTGAGTAAAGTGCTTTGAGAGGAAAAATCTACACCCAAAATCAATGCTTTCCTTATAAACTCTTTGGTATAACTCTGCACCCTTTGACCCTTTAATTTCCTAAATTTTAGCCAATCCACTATAGCTTTATTCATGTATGTTAAATGATACAACTATCTTCTTAATGGACCAACATAATCAACCCAAAAGGATAAAATATTAATATGTTTCTTCATGTCCTCTTGAGTTTTGACCTCCCACCAAATGAGTGTTGCACTTGCCAACCTTATTGAAGCAAGATGAATCTTGGTCTCATCATATTTTATCCTTTGTATCCTTTAATACAATTCAAGTTGAAAAACTCAATTATCTAATTTCTCAAAATTTACCTCTCCATCATACATAGGCAATTCAAAATTTATGTCAAGTTTTAAAATGGATTTTTACCATGTCCCTTTGGAGATTGTGGAGGTGTTTATGAAGGGGTTGATGTAGAAGATGATGATGGTGAATATGAGGGCGAGGAGAAAGGTGGAGTTAGATGTGGTTTATCACCATTCCCTTCATTCCATTTTGGAGGCTTGTCTCCATTTCTAAATCTCCCTTTGGAGGATTTGAGCTGTCGCCTTGCAACCTTGAATTCCTCTCCTCATAAAGAATTTTCACCATCTCATTCATGTCAAGGAATAAATTTCTTAAAGCCTTCTCATCCTCAGTCATATTCTTAGGCTCTCCTTCATGTGCCATGACTGATGAGGCCCTTGGTGAAACGTGAGCTGAAATTGCTGGTGGAGATTGTGGCAAATGTGCTCTCCTTGAACTAACTGGAGGACTTACTCCCAAAAGCTTTCCTTCTCCTCTTTTGAACTTAAACCTTGTAAAAATTAGAAATACTTACATCATAATTAAACCATCAATACAACCAAATAACTTAAGCTTTGATACAAAACCGATTTGTATATGAAAAATTGAAGGTTTTTTTATGAAAATTGCAAGTGAAAATTTATGTTTTTTGTGCAATTAGAAAAGTTTCCATAACACATAAATTAATTTTTAAACTCAATTTTCCAGCAAATAACAGAGACAATAATACCATAATAGAAACAAAAGACAGCAAAATGATGAAGGAGTTCACCTCTCCTAGGCTACATCTCCTAGTCTAGCATCTAACGTTGGGCCTCTTTCATTATGCTCAAAAGTATGTGTTTACATGGACTTGCAGTGATCATAATGCAAAAATAATTTCTTTAATGGCTCTAAAACAATCAAAAACCCCTATCTGGGCTCTTTCTGCACTAAAAAAGATAAAAAAATTGATTTATTTATGCTCTAGAACAATTTCTTTTCTAACTATGCTACAACTCGCACCCATTTGCAATCCATCCCACAATTTCCACACCTTTCGGCCATGTGGAGCAAACAATTTTCCCCACATCGGCAAGATTTGTACTGGTTCAGGTGAAAATAATCGAACACTTTAAATGCCTGATGACCCCATGAGATGATCAAAATGGGCCACGTGGTGCAATCGGTTCCATTGATTTCGGATCATTCAAAAAAACTGCCAACTACTGACCTAGGATGTGATTTTGGTTCAGTAGCAAAACTATGGTTTGGTTTTCTAATTGCGTGCCAAAATAGCCCTACCTCAAGTTCAGATTGAACCGTGGTATGAATGACAGTAAGGTTTAAAAACCATGCTATAACTTTAAACCAAACTCTGTTACTGGTTGCATTTAATGTGGCAAGTCTTGTAACCATCGCGTTAATGGATTGCCATCAGACTGCGGTTATGTTTGTTGATACATGGTGTTGGGGCCATGATTAACCCAATGCCCCTAGAATCCCTGACCTATGGTCTCGTGGGTTGGGGTGGACCAGGGGTCAGGGGTTAACCCTCGCCTTGACCTCGAATATGAATTTCACTAAACTTTAAATAGAACCCACAAACTATGGTTTACAAAGAACACCGGTTGCGTAGTGGTGGAGCATTGTGCTACCACCGTAAAGGCCTCCCATTCGATTCACATGGAGGTTAGTTCGACCCATAGAAAATTTTTAACACACCTACATGAGGCCACGTGGCAGTCATCCATTGGCCCACATGGTCTTCCCCATTGACCTAAGTCAAATCTCAACCAACCAATTAAAAACCACGAAATTTCAACCAACCAAATGTAGACACTTAGCATAATATTAATGGCCCAAAAATACATATTCAAGCTCCCTAGTCACATGCCTAGTTAGCATACGGACTGTGGACTAGGCATACCTATAACCTAATTACAAATTTTTTAGTTGTTTGAGAAAATGGTCAGAACGTGATATCACGAGAATAAAATATCGATTTTGAGTGAAATGAGTTGTGTTGGATTCAGGGCGGTGAGATATTCATTTTGGAACCATTTTCAAGTAATTTTGAACATTTTGAATTTTTGATAATTTTACTAATCCCCTAGGTCAACAACTCAAATAATTATGAAAGATGTGATTGAGAAAAAAATGACCTGCCTTGTTAGAAATAATATTTGAGGACAAAGCTTTCTATGAGGAAGACAATTTTATGAATATAATATATACAAATAATGTAAATATAAATAAATCATAATAATGATTAATCATAATTATTATAGAAGATGCATATCTTTAAGGGCATGAACATTCATTAAGGGGAACTTGCCTAGGTATATAAGTGGGCCCTCATTTGTAACATTCTCATCATATCATCATCTCTTATCTTTTGTACAATCTTATATAAATATATTTATCCTATCATGGTTATTTATATATTTCATGTCTTGTGAGTAATTTGCTGCATATATGAACTTTGTTCATAACAAGAAGAGGTCCCTACTCATATATATTGAAAATGAAAATGAATGTTCTAGAACTTTTCCATAAATATGTATTTGGTCCTACACAAACTAGATCATTAGTTGAACCATATTATTTCTTAATATTGTATGAAATATACACGGGCATATTTCATGAGAAATAAGAGTGATGTATTGGAATCTTTTAAGGAGTTCAAAATTCTGGTTGAAAAACAAACAAGAAAATACATCATGATCCTTCAATCAGATAAAGGGGGAGAATATATTTTAAATGAATTCATCAAGTATTTCAAATCCCATGGAATTTTACAAAAATACATAATATCATATGCTCCACAACAAAATGGAGCATCTGAAAGGAAGAATAGAACCCTAGTAGAATGTGCACAGAGCATGTTAAAAGGTAAAAATATTACCAATTATTTTTGGTGTGAAGTTGTCAACACTATTGTTTACTTGAAAAATAGAACTCCAACTAAAAATGTATATCATAATACTCCTTTTCAAGCACTTTATGGTTATTAACCAACAATAATCCATCTAAGAATCTTTGGTATAAAAGCATTCTCTCATGTTCTGAAAGAAGATCGAAGGAAAATTTATGTAAAATCTATTTAGTGTATCTTTATAGGTTATTGTTCTGATCATATAGCTTACATGTTTTTTGATCCCTGCACGCATAAAATATTTGCAAGAAAATATGTATTATTTCATGAGCTTGCAAATGAAGAGCATAAGGATGATAAGTGTGATACATGCAATATTCATTATGAGTATGATGATGTCAATAAGGAAGCAGATGATAAGTAGGAACATAAAGAAGAGGGATAATACATTGACATGACCACCTCTAGCAGCCAAAATACACCAAGAGGAAGAGATTATTCACGATGAAGTAGGAGAAGAGATGAAAGTAGCGAAGTACAAAGAAGATCATCTCACCAAACACAACCACGAGTAATATTTAAATATTATGCCTTAATTCCTAATGTTATGAATGTTATAGAACCTTCGAATGTCAAAGAATCTAATGGGAATAAAGAGTGGAGAGATGTAATGAAGGAAGAATATGAGTCTGTAATGAAGAAGGATACTTGGGAATTAACAAAATTTCCTAAAGATAAGGTACCCATAGGATCCAAATGGTTGCTCAAACCTAAATTTAAATTTGATGGAATTATATATATACTAGTCACATAAAGAGGGAATTTATTATGAAGAAAATTTTGAACCTGTATCTAATTTAAATAAATTAGATTAATGATTTCTCTAGCTACAAAACATAAATGGAAACTACATAATCTAGATGTTAATTTGAGATTCTTTAATGAGGAACTAAAAGAAGAGTTATACCTTGTTTAGCTTGAATATTTTGCTAAAAAGGGCCAAGAGTACCTTGTTTTCAAGGTAAATAAAGCATTATATTGATTGAAACGACCACCAAGATCATGTTATGTAAAGATTGATTCTTTCTCTGTTCATAAAGGATTTATGAAAATAAAAAGTGTCCCTAATATGTATAACAAGTTAGATCAAAAGGGGAATGTTATTAGATTTCCCTATATGTTGTTGATCTTATTATAACATGAAATGATTCTAAGTTAAATGATGAAGTTAAATGTAAACTATCATAGGAGTTTCAAATCAAAGACCTTGGTGACTTGAATTATTGCTTTGGTCTTGAGATATGGAATGAAAGTGGGCATACATTGGTTACACAGAGTAAGTATATGAAGGAGTTCCCTAAAATATTCAAAATGTACCAATTTATGACAGTATCAATACCATTAGAATAAAATTCCAAACTCTAGAGTAGTTATGGTACAAGAGAGGTGGATGATACATTTTATCATGAGTTAGTGGGAAGTCTAAATTATCTCTCTTGAATTGGGCCAAACATAGGATATTGATTTAGTGTCCTAAGTCAATTCATGGCCAAACCTCTTGAAAGGCATCATAAAACAACAAAGCAAGTTCTTTGGTATCTAAAAGGAACTGCTAAATTTGGTATTTAATATAAGGATGATATTAATGTTGAGTTGGCATGCTATTTTGATTCAAATTTAGATGGAAATCCTGATGACCTAAAATCAACTTCAATATATTCATTTAGCCTTGGATTCGATGTTGTGACATGGAGTAGTAAGAAACATCCAATTGTTTCTTTTTCATCAACTAAAGCTGAAGAAAAAGATTTTTCCAGTGCTATCTGTGAGGTTGTTTGGTTGAGGCGAGTTCTTGAAGATGTAGGATAAGTATATAAAGCACCAATGCTTATCAAGTGTGATAATCAAAGAACTATCAAACTAGCCAGCAATTGTGTGTATGCAAGAAAAAGAAATATTGAGACACATTATCATTTTGTTAGGGAAAAGATGCAGTCCAAAGAAATTGATTTAGTTTATCGGAATACCAGTGAAAATGTGGTTGACATATTTACAAAGGCTCTTGGAAAGATAAAATTTGAAGTATATAGGAATTAGTTGGGTAAGGTAGAAAACGCATTTCTCCATTAAGAGGGTGTCTTAGAATAATGGAGAAATATATAATATTCCCCTAATTATAGCGTTGGTTATGTTGTTTGAGTTGTTTGCCTAAATTAGTTGTTAGTTATTATATTATTGGAATTTATTCAACAAAAATCAAATCCTATATATGTAATATGTATCTAACATCATGATTACACGTGAGTGTTGTGTGGCGCAATCTCTCCAATGGGAAATTGTATCACCAATGAGTTGTAACCCTTCCTCAATTTTGTCTTCAATTTTCCGAGTGTAAATATTATACACACATATTTCCCATTTCATTGAATCTTGACTTTGAATAAGAAATTTAGTTCACACTCTTCAAAAGTGGAAAGGTGATCAGTTTCATTACATGTTTTCGAAATGAAAGAACATGTAGTTAGGTTGATAATTGTTTTAATTTTAACGTGGTGTAAGTGGATTACTAAAATATAGAATATCTTAGGAGATTAAAAGTATCTTCTCACATTTATGTTTGTTTCACCAATAGGTAATTAAATTAATAATTTTTTTAATATTTTAATACCAGAAAAATGATAATCCTACTCCTAATATGTGTATTCTAATTAATAGACAAAATGGATTTTTTCATGGCATTTTTTCCAGTTAATTTTAATCAAAATCGGTTAGAGATTTTTAAAAACTTGATTTTAAGATGTATAATCTGTAGAATTTGAGCTTCCCAATGGTTTTTCAAGGTTTTAAATCCATTATTCATTCAAAATTGTATTTTAAAAATAAAAAATCACAATCTTTCTTGAAAATGTATTGCTAGACTCGAGTGAAAAAAGCCAGTTTTTCTATAAGTTAGATTGTGCTCTTAGAATGTGTTTTTTCCAATAATATGCCTCCAACCTAGTATGGAAGAGATGTTGTGATGTCTTGTTATGTTATATTTTGTTTTCTAAACTTCTATACTAATTTAAATTACATAAAAATAAAACTAAAACTAAAATAAAACTAAAATAATACAATAAAATAATAATATTAATAAATAATAATTAAACTAGGCTAGTACCCGAGGTAGCTCAATTGGTGATCGAAGTGATATGAAATCATGTAACTAAGAGATGCAAGGTTTAACACCCTGTACATAACACGATCTATGAAGAGGAGGACAAATTGTAGGCCCCAGACGTATAGTGGTCTCAGCAGGAATCGACTCCATGTCACAAAAGTATGAGACTCACCTAGTTTTCGATTCTTGTAGTATAAAAATATTAATAATAATTAAACTAGACTAGATCCATATTAACTTTGGATCTATCATGTGCCAGTAGGGATCAAATCTCTCAAGGTGCAAACCTTTCCTTAAGTTTTGCACTAAAAATTATTAAAGGCTTAGTATTTAGCTCAAAAATGAAAGTTCTCAGAAATGGTCCAAACCAAAACTACTGCATAGAGTGCATCACCAGGATTCCGACGCAATTCATTTCGTCAAAATCCAAATCCAGATGAAGAAGTTATGACCTATTGTCCGTTTTCCAAAACAGGTAAAAAATGAATAGAACAGTGACATACTGATGACATGGCAGTCCAGTCAGTACTCCAGGTATATCGAAGGAATATTCTCCCATTTTAGCCCAGGGACACTATGACAAGTGTCGCAGACAGATTCACCAGTGAACTTTGGAAGTGATTTTTTTTTATTTTTTTTTTACATCTGTTTCTAAGGTTGAATGGGATTGTTTTTTAGGTTGGAGTAGTCCAACAAGAGCTGGGGACTTGGTGCAGCTAGGGGCCACCGCGTGCCCCCTCTGGTTTGGACCCATCCAACCTTGGATAATTTTTTAATTCATTCTATTTCAAATTTATGGACAGACATATTATGGGTGGCATATATTTTTCTGGACCTAAGGTATAAACCTTAGAAGCTACCATGGCAGAGTTATATTGGTGTTGAGGCCTCAGAAATCTGTGCCAACAACAAGGGGGATAACCACCCAGTCCAGACCTTAAAGTAGTTCCTTTTCCATTTGGGATAGTGGCTTCGACTGGGTGTAATGGGACCAGTTTCCCAAACTTGGGTTTTATATGATTTTTGGGTTTCTTTCAAATGATTGGCAAGAAGAATAACTAAAAACTAAAACAACTTTATTCTAAGATGAAAAACTTTGAATTAAATCTGATATAATCTAACCCGGGATAATGTTGATTTTATGTGATCTAAAATGATATCTATTCAGTCTGTGATGATTTAGATCAATCACAGACTTAATAGAATTAATACTTTTGTAAGATAATCCTTTTGAAAAAATAGTTAATCAAAAGAAGATGTAAAACATATCGCATATATTCTAATGATCATATATAAAACAAATCAATTTCTATTTTTATATCATACAATAGGGCCACTGATACTTCAAACAGAAACAATTGATTTCATACATAATTCAAGAAAGCTGGATTTATCGCTAATGTTAAAACAGAGTTTAGCATACATGATAATAGTACCAAATGTGTGTTGTCCTGCTCATCTGATCAGCGATAATAGGCCACAATCAATGTTCTATCAATAAGTCATTCAAAGAATACAATAGTGCATCAACAGTGGTAAACCAAGATGATATATGATTGAAAAGACCATGTTCCATTATCTTATCAAGACATCTACAAACTTACGGTAAATCATTCTTTGTAAATGTTCTTAATTAAAATCCCGGACCCTTCTCTAAATGCACGAGAAGGGCTTAAATACTACATTAACTACTTACAAAAATAGATTATACAAAATATCTTATGAGGTGGTTTCAAACAACCCTCCTCATTTCTAGCATCTAATCGCTAAAATTGAAATTATAAAAAAAAAACTAACTCATGATCGTGCTTGATGATAGGATGTTGCCAGCTCTGATTTTCTGTTCACAAATATTTGACATTGGTTGAACTTGTGGAGGCTTCCTGAACTATGTCTTCATATGTCCATTAAATATAACATCAAGTAAAAGTGGCAGCATCTTCTGTATGGAATCTAGAGAACAATTCAATGTCATTATTTGACTATGGGGTTTACCCGGAGTTGCCAGTATGCTTCCCAATTAGTCTTTGTTAGTTGTGCAATTGTTTCTTCTCATATTTGGCCTATATTTTTCCAACATTGCTCCAATATTTTGAGATGGGGAATTGACTTGTGATTTCCTTTTTTAATTAAACCAGAGGTATGCAACATGTGGTTGATCATTTTGACAGTGCTCTTTGATATGCCTGCTGCTCTAGCTATTACAAATTCTTCCTATTTTACCTGTGCATCCTAGTCAGTAAAGAGAATATCTTTATAAGTTTCTTTGATCTTTGGGAGATTTGACTTTCTCCCTTCCTCTGAATCCTGCCATTCAATATAGTCAAAAATTTTGGTATTGAGTTCATTAAACTCAATTCTCTGGTCAATGACTGTATTAATCAATTGTTCACTGATTTCCAAATGTTGAACTATGTCTGATATGTGTAAAACAAACAAGTCTTGTTGTTTTGAGAGTAAGGCATTTAATGCCAATGCTTCTTTGATGAATTCCTCTGTAGTAATAATACCTTCATACTTTGTAATATTTTCTCTCAATTCTTTAATCAGTGTTTATTTTCTGGATAAGTCATTTTCATGATTTATCTTAAGTATTTCCATATCTTGCTGAAATTTGAAGAGTTGCTGCTTGACCTTTTGACTCAGGATGTTCCTTTCTTCATCCAATTGTTATTGTAGCTGCATTATTTTATCATCCTTCTCTTGAACCAAAATGGATACTTCGGCTGCCTTGTCCATTGTTGCAGTAGTATATGCTCCAGCAAATTATGATAGCCAAGTTAGATTTTCAATTGGGTTTGACGGGGTGTCTTTCCATAAAACTTCCATAATCTCATTACCAAGGGGTGTTTCAATCCTCCTTCTTTTTCTCTTCTTCCTGATTACAGCTTTATGAAGAGGGTTGTAGAATACATCCAGTGGAGGAATATCAGTTACCTTTAGAATAATTTCATCAGTAGGAAATGCAAGGATAACTTTTGTATCTTGGGAGATTGTCCCAGGACTTTCATTGATTTCTTTTGCAGAAACTATCTACCCCTGGGAAGTCTGAAATTCTGTATTTTTTGAGTAGATAATCCCTCTGGGGTATTCATCAATGTATTGCTAACTGAAGTCCAGAATTTATCTATTTCACTTTGATTTTGTGAATTTGTTTCTTCTGTTCTGATTTCTTTGCTTGGTTCATCATATAACTAGTAATCAAGACATTTTGCAGAATACGCTTGAGTATTTTTTCTCTATACTAATTGAATCTCTGTAATTCCTCTAGGTTGAGATTCAATTTGACAAAGTTTTGAACTTCTTCGAAAGTTCCAACAGACTGCAAAATTTCTTCAAATTTATCATCTGTGTGTATGATAGGTTTGATTTCGACTGACTGAGTAAATTTATTTGCAATTTTCTCTGAGTCAAATTGCCTTGATGGTAAAATAGGGAGCTTCAAAATCTAAATCTTTTGACATTCTTTTTCCGCATGATTGAAATTACTGAGGGAGAATGAACCACAATGAATTGGGAAACTTGGCCATAAAGATTTTTTGCTATGTTTTAGAGTTTTAGTGAGTCCATTGCCATCAGTTTGGTAAGCCACTTCTCTTGCCATTAGTTTATCTGAAACATACAAAGAAAGAACATGTGGAGGAGTGGAGATTCCGAATACTCTGATATATGAAAATGATTCTTCAATGAAACATCTTCCTATCATTTGGAGATTTGTAATGGCTTCCTTAGTGAACCTGTAGCTTTCTTTATCAAACATTAACTAATGTAATGGTAATACAACCCCATAACATAACCTGTGGAAATGTGGTACATAATTGTGTTCCCATATCTGTTAATGACTCAAAATAATAAGGGTAGGGTCCTCGAGAGTCCATTTCCAACTCATAATTGGAAAACTAGTAGAGAAACAGATGGCATCAAAAACATATGCGCTCATGAAAAATTGGGGGAAGGATTTGGAAGAAGAAGCTCTTGCCTAGAGATACTCATTAATCGCTTTAGCTAGATTTTCGGAAAGAATGGTTGCCCAATTCATGATGTAAGAATTAACACAGGAGTCAATCAAGGGAAGCCAATTTATAGAAAACTTGGTGTTGTCAGAGAGACCATATAATCTGCACAACATTTTTGTTGCAAAATTGTAGGGATTTGCAAGTGACGCGATAGGATACATACCTGATTTCTCATGCTTAAACTTGTTATCCAGTTTCCTCCAACCTTGAATTGTTTTGAAAGGGTCTTCATTATTCTTTGCAAAATTTTCAACAAACTTGTTGTCATAGATGTCTTGTTGGTCGGGCAGCTTGTACATGAATTTCAAATATTTAGCTCTAAAATAACCTAATATCTCATTCTTAATTGTTCTGAATTGTCTGTCCTTAATTGTTGAACTCTCAAGCACCCATATTATCATGTTGGTATATGGTAAAATGATGTCCCTTGCTTCTATTCTATGAAGGAAGGAGCATGCGACATCTTTAAATTGTAAATCTGAGGGTCTTGCATCATCAGCAGTTGCCTTGACCTCCACTACTTCAGTTTCTTCATCTTCGAGGATAGTATAGATGGCTTGACACTTTGTAGCACCTCCATCTACAGTGCAAACCGTATCTAAGACTGTGGATGACATTTCTGTGTATTCCAATTCTGCAACAGTCTGTTTGTTGTGTTTCTGCATTAGTTTACATATGGACATATATTGAAGGAAAATCCCTATTAAAGACAGAGTAAAAATCAAATTATAAAAGATATATTGAAATGACAAATTTTAAAAGAAAAGATCCAGGAAGCAGCTGTATCATTAATTAATCATAAAATATCAATAACTGTTTGCATTGGGATGATAAAACATACTAAATCGTTTCTGACAGAATTTATTTTCACATTAAATCCTTTATCAAACCTGCCAAATCCATCGCATCACGCCCTTTGAACTTGTTTTTGTGAAGTGAATTACATTTTGTTTATGCGATATACGATTTCGTGATATCACAAAATCGCAAAATCGCAATATCGGAATATCGCAACATCGGAACATTGAAACTTTGTTAAGTACTCCTTAAGTCTTTTAAACGTAAATTTGCGATGTTCGATTTATGATGTCGCTTGCGAATTTCAAATCCCTAATCACAAAATTGGGATTTCGCTGTTTTGTGCTTAACTTTCAATGGAAAAGGTTATGCGGGATGCGATTTGCGATAGTGTGATCACAATGATAGTTTATTAATTTCTTTTTTGGTTTTTTGTTTCTATTTATAAAAACAACAATGTTTTTGGAGTTTGATTTTTTATTTAAAATGAAAATATATTTTAAGAAGTGTCCCTATTTCTATTATCCAAATTTTAGATTATTTTTTGAAAATAAAAATAGGGGGGTTGTTGCATAGCACAACAATTGGCGATTCTCTTGGGAGAACCAGATATCTCTAATTGGTTTGTTTGATATTTCTAAACTTTCAAAACACGGAAAATATATAAGAATAAAAATAGTATGATTCATGAATTAAACAATGTTTTTTCAAAATATAATCTATTTACCCATCTCATTATTTTCTTGGTTGACTCCAGTAAATAACACATAGGTGTCTATATCAGTGGGTACTCAGATTTAAAAAGATAAAGTAGGTATTCTCTAAAAATTGGTTTCATAAATTTTTACTCATTTATCACAAATAGAGCCATTGTTGCCAGCAGGCGTTTATAGCCTCGACATGGTTATATTTTAACCAATAATGATTCATGGTCCCATCTGAATTTGATTTCTTATTTCAAAATTTAATTTTAACATATAATTAGATTTCTTTTTCTTTTGACACATTCTCAAAGTCATTGTCCAGGTTTGGTGACCTGATAGTGACAATGTCATTCAATGATTTAGATTGAACAAGCTGGCTCGTGATGAGACCCCTTGTCTTTTGAATTTATAATCATTTAGATATTACCCTGTTATGGTATGCAATATTGTTCATATCAGTCCAAATTATTTCTCTATGATTATGATAAATAAGCTCGTGATGAGACTCATTTTCTTTTGAGTTTGTATTTTGTAAATATTTCTTTTCTTTTTTGAATTATATTTTGAAGAAGAAATTTTATCAGATGGGATGCATCATTAGCTCGTTTAAGAGTTATGGATGATAATTATAGAGTTGGTAGATACCTTTTCGTAGAGAATCCTTGCTAAGTTAAAGGTTTATTTCCTGACTAACACATAACATCTATATTTTATGACATCAAGAATCCTTTCGGAAAGTAAATGTCTTTAGTAAATTTCAAAATATTTAAAAAAAAAAATGTTTACTCAATTCTCATAGTTATAATTATATTTTTACTTTACTTATTTATAGAAGTGAAATATCAAATAAATTTATCAGAAACTTTAAAACTTTGAATCAACCAAAAATGATGTTATTTTCAACTTTTATTTTCCTAAAGCAAAGTAAACTTTAAAGCTTGATTCCTAAGAGAAATATTTTTTGAGAATTTGACCATTCATAGGCAAGGAGTCTTTCTTACCTAATAAGTCTTGCAACAAAAAGGTGGATGAATGTAATATGCAAAAATAGGGACTGCTCAGCAAGCATGCACAAGAAAACACATTTCCAGCAATATAGGCTATAAATAACGAAATTAACTCTTGGATCCTGTAGATCATTCAATATAAAACCTAAATCCAAGAATGGAGCTGAAACAAATCAAACTAGGTGGGCTAAACAGACCTCCCACACCGAGGATTGCAAAAGAGGGCTAAAACCCTAAACATTGCAACACAGAAATTACTGCATAAAAGAGACTGTGCAGTCTAATGAGGGTTTGTACACATAATTAGCAGAGACAAATAGATCGGATATTATATTAATACAAAAGCTAGAGAACCTGGGAAGGATTTCTAGGAATACACCCTGAATAAAAATGGTGATCTTCAGCAATATGACTGAATAATCATTGCAAAATGAAGCACAGGAGTATATAAGGTTGTAAGAATGTATATCTAATTCATATCTGATCAAAGGTCTCCCCCCATGGAAGAATCCACCCTCCAATCACAGGAAAACTCCCTGACAGAGCCACAAAAGGCACTACTGAAACTACCCTCCAGAAATAGCGCAATTCCTGAGTGGAATAACGTTGTAGGTGATGAAAATGTGTTGCCTTGCAGCCAAAGATCTGATATCAGCCCAATAACTCTCCAAACTAATCCTCCAATGGAAGGAAACTGCCTTCCTATGCAAAACCAACTCCGAAAGTGGGTTTCTCAACCCTCCCCTGCAACACCCTGCAACTCAACACAACCTCCTACAGAAACTGTGCTGAAAATGAATACTGAAGCTTGGCACCAATGCAAGATGTGAGGAATTATAGATCAGGTCTCTCCCAAGAGCTACTCAAAGGGAAGAGAAGGAATTCCTTAACAGGAATACCTTAGTGCTGAACAACACTGGCAATCTTAGCTAAACAGCTAAAGAAAGCAAAGTCTAAGCAGACATCAAAATACAATTCATAATTTCACCTCCAAATGGATGCCATCCTCTTCCTTATAAAATAAGTGAGCCTTCTCACCTTGGGTCCCAATCAATAATGTTTCTACCATCACACAAACAATCTCCCTCCAAAACTGTGTTATGCCTTCATTAGAGCCACTCCTCTAAACTGCGATGTTTGATTAGGTCAAGGTTGAACTCTTCAACTTGCTTCAGCCCTTTTCACACCTAAGGGTCTTCAATCCAGCTCACATATATCTATCTAGGCTGAACCTCATTCACATTGAGCTCTTTTATTTGTTGATCCACTCCTCCTACATTTATGTTGTTGACTTGGTCAAACTTGACTTTGTCCACATGCAAAATATCCCTGTTCACACATGAGAGTGTAAAATCCAGCTGGCATTATGATCACCTTACACACTATGAGGGATTTTATCCTTATTTCTGAAATGTATGGGAATCCTTACCCTTTTATTCATCTCCTAAGTGACATTAGCAAAATTTAATATTCCAATTTGTTGCATGCAAATTTTGGAATATTACAGTCCTCCCCTCCCAAATGTTGCTTGTCCTCAAGAAATTGCAAGGATAGAACTGAAGAGCATCCTCTTCTCCCCCTGTAGAAACCTCATAAGATAAAATCCTCCAAGGATCAAGGTGATATCTCATCAATATATCTCCAAGTTTCCCCTCCCAAGTAAACAAGCTATCTTTTAGTGAACACTCCAAATAGCTATCATTATGTGACAGTAAGATATCAATGGAGACAACAATGGGTGGTATAAAGGCCTTCTTGAGGCATGTGGTATGATATATATTGGAATCTACCATCCCCATATGAATCTCTCATCCCCAAGCTATCATTCATACAAAATGAGTTACCTCCCAACATGGCAACTCCTGAAAATCCTCCTCCACCTTGAGCTCCTGCAAAGTAGGTGGGCTGAAATTCTGAACATGGTAGAAAAATTGGCCTACCCCATGCTGTCCTCCTCTCCAATTAAGATAAGTGCAGAGAATTTTCTGATCTCAGGCTGCAATAATGTTTCCCTCAAGTGGCAAGAAGGAAACTAGATCTCCAAAGATCCCTTTCCCAATGTTGTGAATCAAGCTGGTCCAAACCATCTCATGCATGATAGATAAGAAATAACCACCATATGGAATCCCATCCATCTCATGGCCCTCCTCATAAAGAAACAAATATTTTTCTGTAGTGGCCATATTTCCTTCCATGCTCCCCTTAGAACATGTAATGCAGAAAGTGTGGGGGTCCTCCTTCCCAAAGAACACATCCACCCAATGTGTTTCTCCCCCATTCATGCTCCACATAAAGGCAAGAACAACATCATCAAATGGGATCATGATTAGCATCAAAATGAAAGAAAGAATAAAGGTTTCATGTGGTGCTGGAAGGTACCAATAGTCTCCCAAGTGGTCACAACGTAGTCTTCCCCACTGCAGCTTCAGAAAAGAGCATGGCAAGTTGTTTCTTGACAAATGGCTAGTTGTGTACATCATCACATCTACTAGAAAATAGTAAATGGCTGAATGTATCAACTGAGCATATAAGAAGTAACCAAACATTTGCCCAAAATCATACAATAGATGGTTGTCTCCATCATAATAGCTGGCCAAAAATGGTCCATGGAGCCCAAAGAAAATCTTGCCCCTTTGTGGAGAAATGCACTGCAAAGAAATGGTAAGAGCATGCAAATATTGTGTTGGAAAATCAGTAAATGAAAAAACAAAATTCTTACCATGTAATGAAAGTAATATGATGATAGGATCCATAAAAGAGTCCTCCATAGTGGTATGACATACTCTTAGGAAGAGGAATGAACCATATGCTTCATGAAGATCCTCCTTCTTATGCTTGGAAATCCAAGTCAAGAAGAACATACCACAGTAACATATGAATCCATCCACTACACTATCATTCTCACCTCCTCCTTGTCCACCAAGTGCATCAAATGAGAAGTGATCCTCGGGACACTCCATCAATAATTCCATGCTCCAAAGTGACAGTGCTGTTGGCCTATGCAAATAGGTTCCTGCCAACTCATAACTCCATTCTTTGACATGCTTAATGTCAAAGACTCCTCCCATAATGATGCCACGTACAAGAAGTTTCTTCCAAAGTGCAAGTACTTCTAGATCATCTAAGGTTAAGGAATAGCCCCCTTGCACCATGATAGTGCCATCCTCTACTCCTGCAACATCTTGCAAAGTGTGAGAGAAAATCTGCCCTTGCTCTCTCCCAATCCTCCAAAGCAACAAGAGTTTTTGCTGCCTCCTCATACATCCATCATACAAATTATGTGGTGAAGACATAATGATAATATCATCACAATGCATCCACACTCCTTATTTCCAATGATGTAAGTATCCTGCCAAGTTCCTTCCACCCACATACCCTTGGAAGAAGGATATGTCCCATGATGGCCAAACTCCTTCAAGAGCAGCCAACGCAACCAAGCCTCCTGCTGCCCGATATCCTATATTTGCAAGTATCTTATCAAATTATTTCTCTCCATCCACTCCCATTCCTCCCAATGTGAGTGCCTCCCATCATGGTCACCCTTGGTACCCTTCCAATGAAGACTACCCTTCTCCCAAATCAGATTTTTCTTCTTGCATTCCATGGGATGCTGAAATGCAACTCCTTCGAGATCTCCTAAAAAATATCTCACACTAATGATCATCTTGAATCCAAAAGGATCCAATTGGGCTAAAGGTAAAGCCTCTTCACTGCTACCTCTTGACAGCACTGTAAATCTCCTCCATGGTGTTTTGGCTGTCTGATGTCCCAACTCAAGGATGAACATATGGTTTTTCATAAAAAAATTTGGGACAAAGTTCATCCCATCATCCAAGAATTCACACCCCAACCTCACATGTGGTGTGTAGCCCAACAATGGCCCATTAGGATGATGTTTCATCCCTTCCTTGATTGAATCAAGGTTGCACAGTGCATTGAAATCATGTTGTTCCAAATGAGCAATATGCAATGGTATACAATCCTCCATATGATTTGCTGAAATAACAGGAGATGAAAATTTAGGCATACCTTGATGAAACTTGTAAGTATCTTGTATGGCTGTAAGGGCTTCTTCCTCAAATGGGTTGGCTCCTCCAACTGAAGATGTTGAGGGCTGCTCCCCCATAGTTGTGACAGCGCTGGTACAAGTCTCCTCCAATGGTGGTGAGGGCTTCTTCTCCTCTGATTTTTCTTCACCAAATTTCCAAATCAAACTTTGAGTAAAATCAACAAAAGTAATCACTCTTGAATGGCTCAAATGGCTGAGCCATCAATTATTGGCCTCACCCTCTAGGTGCAGCACTGGAATCTCTACAACCTCCCTTTCTACCACAGGATGTAGTAGGAAGAATGCATCTAGTTTCCTTGCCCAAACCCTTGCCGCAGATGATCCATCAAAAGTAGACAATAGAAACCTATTGCCCTTGATCATCCCTTGGCCACAAGGTCTTCTGTCTTCCTCCAAATGAATGAACTTAGGGAAAGCTAGAGTCTCCTTGAAGGCTCTAGGTTGAGATTTGTACTCAACAAGGTATTCACTTAGAATCATGTGATCCAAGTGTCCTCCATCTTCTGGAAATTTGTCCTCCCTCTCAAAAGGAAAGGACATGTCCCAATTATTTGGAGCTCTCTGCAACACTAGTCTCCTCTTCCGATCATAGGAAGTGGATGGCTCTTCCTCCTTTTGAAACTCTCCAGAAGCTTCACTGCTCCTTTTCTCTTCTTCTTGTTTAACCTCCTTGGACAGGTTCTCCCTGGATATGAAAAGTGATGAGAGAAAACTAATCCTCTCCATAATTTTTACCTTTCTCTTTCTCTTATAGCCTCTTGTCTTGAAGCCCACAGGCTGAGCCAAAGATCTTGCTTTGATACCACTGTAATATCCAAAAATAGGGACTGCTTAGCAAACATGCACAAGAAGACACATTTTCTAGCAATATAGGCTATAAATAATGAAATTAACTCTTGGATCCTTTATATCAATCAATATAAAACCTAAATCCAAGAATGGAGCTAAAAAAAATCAAAATATGTGGGTTAAACAGACCTCCCACACCTAGGATTGCAAAAGAGGGCTAAAACCCCAAACACTGCAACACAGAAATTACTGCATAAAAGAGACTGCGCAGTCTAATGAGGGTTTGTACACATAAGTAGTAGAGAAAAATATATCTGATATTATATTGAACAATATGCCCAGAAAAATGAGATCTAGTCTCCTTTATACAAAAGCTACAGAACTCGGGAAGGATTTCTAAGAATACACCCTGAATAAAAATGGTGATCTTCAGTAATATGACTGAATAATAACTAAAAATAAAGCACAGGAGTATATAAGGCTGTAATAATGTATATCTAATGAAAATCTGATCAAAGGTCTCCCACCATGGAAGAATCCACCCTCCAATCACAGGAAAACTCCCCGACATAGCCACAGAAGACACTGCTGAAACTGCCCTTCAGAAATAACGCAATTCCTGAGTGGAATAATGCTGTAGGTGATGAAAATGTGTTGGCCTGCTGCCAAATATCTGATATCAGCCCAAGAACTCTCCAATCTGATCCTCCAATGGAAGGAAACTTCCCTCCTATGCAAAACCAACTCCGAAAGTGGGTTTCTCAACCCTCCCCTGCAACACCTTGCAACTCAACACAACCTCCTACAGAAACTGTGCTGAAACTGAATACTGAAGCTTGGCACCAATGCAATATGTGAGGAATTATATATCAGGTCTCTCCCAAGAGCTACTCAAAGGGAAGAGAAGGAATTCCTTAACAGGAATACCTTAGTGCTGAACAACACTGGCAATCTTAGCTAAACAGCTAAAGAAAGCAAAGTCTAAGCAGACATCAAAATACAATTCATAATTTCACCTCCAAATGGATGCCATCCTCTTCCTTATAAAATAAGTGAGCCTTCTCACCTTGGGTCCCACTCAATAATGTTTCCACCATCACACAAACAATCTCCCTCCAAAACTGTGTTATGCCTTCATTAGAGCCACTCCTCTAAACTGTGATGTTTGATTAGGTCAAGGTTGACCTCTTCAACTTGCTTCAACCCTTTTCACACCTAAGGGTCTTCAATCCAGCTCACATATATCTATCTAGGCTGAACCTCATTCACATTGAGCTCTTTTATTTGTTGATCCATTCCTCCTACATTTATGTTGTTGACTTGGTCAAACTTGACTTTGTCCACATGCAAAATATCCCTGTTCACACATGAGAGTGTAAAATACAGCTGACATTATGATCCCCTTACACACTATGAGGGATTTTATCCTTATTTCTAACATTTATGGGCCTCCTTACCCTTTTATTAATCTCCTAAGTGACATTAGCAAAAATTAATATTCCAATTTGCTGCATGCAAATTTTGGAATATTACAATGAATCTATTTTTTCTATAATTTGAAATGGACCAAGCCATAATCTTTGGAATTTGGTATGCTTACCTTTTTCCTCATGTGCCTTATCCCATTTCAAAACAAGGTCTCATATTTCAAAATCTTTTGAGCTGGTATATTTTGTGTCAAATGAGGCTTTAACTATTTATTGATGATGAGCATGTATAGCTTTGGATTTTTCTCTTCGTTCTTCCATTTTAAGAATTTGATCTTGTCTAAGTTGAAGGGAAGATGAAGGATTTTCATCAATAAACTGCACTAGATCAAATGATGGTATTGTTATATTTGTGGGTAGAACAGCTTCTTTCCCATAAACTAACAAAATGGGAGAAGTGCCTATCGAGGCCTTTTGGGTGATTCTATCTGCCCAAATAGCAAATAATAGTGCTTTGTGCCAATTTTTATGATTTTATTTAATAGTTCGTTTGATGATTTTGATAAGGTTTTTATTTGTAGATTTAGCTAATCCATTACCCCGTGGATAATAGTTATCTGAGTATTTTAATTTAAAACCTCTTTTCAAAGCAAATTCTATCATCCCATTTCCAGAAAAGTAAGATGCATTGTCAAATATCAAAGCTGATGGGAGACCAAACCTAGTGATTATGAACTGATCAATCAAATCTGTAATATTTTGTGTATTAACCACCTTTAATGGGATAGATTCTACCCATTTTGTGAAATAATCTGTTGCAGTTAGAATATACTTATCTTGTTTAGAATAGTTTGGAGTTATTTCACCTATGATATCTAACCCCCATTGTTCGAATGGTTGTTGGATATTTACTGGTTGTAGTGGAAATACATCTTTCCTTTCTCTTCCTACTACTGTTTGACATACTTTTCATTTGCTCGCATATTCATGTGCATATTTAAATAGAGTTGGTCAATAGTAATCGACATGCAGTATTTTATGAGCTGTGGTGTTTCCTCCAAAATGACCTCTAGCTGGTCCATCATGTAATTCCTGCATTACCTTTTCAGCTTTAGTTTTCTCTAAACATCTTAGTAGTACAAAATCATAATTTTTTCTAAATAACACATCATCTATGAGTTGATATTGATTTTCTTTAAGCCTTAGAGCACGCTTTGCTATGTAATTGAGATATGATGGGGCATATCCATTTTTCAAGAAAAATTTCAGATCAACATATTGTGACTGAGAATCGTTTAGGCTTACCTCGGATAGTTGTATTTCATTTGATTGATCTTCTTCTGTTGGTAAATGCGAGGCTCCAGTTAACATCCTACAAAGACCTTGACCTTTAACAATTTTAGCAGGATGTATCTCTACATCATATTCTTGAAGTGCGGTAACCAAATTTGCTCTCTTCTCTCGTACCTCTCGTTGGATGAATAATTGCCTTACTGCTGAGTAAGGTACCATTATTTTAGTATGTGTTTTTAGGGGAAAAGTTATAAAATGTTTCAAAGCTTTAAACACAACAAAAGCTTGTTTTTCCACAGCTGAATAATTTAACTCAGCACCTTGAAGGTTAGAACTAAAAAAAGAAATCAGTGCTTCAATTTTTTGATCATTTAGTTGTGTCAAAACTGCTACATATGACGTATCAGAAGAGAATGTGTATAATACAAATGACTTAAGAAAATCGAGAGTTGTTAAAGAAGGAGCTTCGATGATGGCTTTCTTAATCAACTCAAAATAATTTCTCTCATATTTTCCCCATTTAAAAAGTGAATATTTCTTGATCATTATTTGCAACGGTAAGATGATTTGGGAAAAATCAGGAACAAATATTTTTACAAAATTAATTTGTCCTAAAAATGATTGCATCATTTTTTTATTATGTGGTAGAGGAATGTTTTCGATTTCTTGAATCCTATCAGGGTCAATATGAATTCCTTTTTTGGAGACAATGAACCCTAATAATTTACCTTCTGCTAAAGCGAAATAACAATCTTTAGGATTCAAGGAAATGCCTAATTTTCTACATCTTTCAAAAATATGTTTTAGGTGATTAACATAATTGTTTCTATGCTTAGAGTAGACCGTAATGTCATCTATGTATATAAAAACTGATCTGTTGATTAGTCCTCTGAAAGCTATATCCATAGCACGTTGAAATGTAGCACTAGTATTAATCAACCCAAATGACATTTTTTGTTATGCGTATGTTCCCCACTTTGTTCTGAATGTTGTCTTTAATCTATCATCTGGATGAGCCATAATCTAATTGTATCCTGAAAACCCATCAAGAAAAGACATCAATTCAGATGCTACAACTGACTGCAATATTTGTTCCATGGTAGGCAAGGGAAAATTATCCCTTTGGCAAGCTTTATTCAAATTTCTAAAGACTATGCAAATCCTAACGTCTCCATTCTCTTTTCTAAATAGGACCATGTTTCACACCCATTTCGAATGTCTAATAGGAAAAATAATTTTGGCTTTGAGCATTTTTTTTAATTCAGATTTAATTTGACTTTCTAAGTTTGGGTGAATATTTCTAAGTTTTTATCGAACATGTTTGTCATCTGAGATCATAGGTATAGTATGCTGAATTATAGAAGTATCATATGTCTTGAGATCAGAATAATCCCATGCAAATATATTTTTATATGTTTTCAGCAACTTAATGAATGACATCCTTTCTTTAGGTTTTAAACCAAGACCTAAGTTAATGTTTTGAGGTTTTTTCTGGTGTACCAAGATTAATCAATTCAAACTTTAAAGTATAACTCTGGGTTTTCGAATTGGTAATCTTCTTAAACATATCTTTCAAATCATAGAGATATTCCATTTTGACTTCAGATTTGGGAATTGGATTAGCATTTTGTTTATCTTCAATATGTAAGTCATGTTCATGTTCATCTATGATTTGACCTTCATAAGATCCGTCTGTTGTAAGAAAGTCTGCTATATCTGTATCATTATTAAATATTGTCCAATTTGAGACGTTATCAGAAATGGAAGGCCTAAAAATTAACTCAATTGAAAATCTGTCTAGGCTAAATTCTTCAGATGGTATAAGCTTAGATGCTACATTAGCAAGTAAATTAGCACTTGCATTTTTTAATCTAGGAACTGTGGAGATATTCAATGTAGAAAAATGAGATGTAAGGCTTTGAGCTAAAGCTTGATAGTGTTTCAAATGTCCAGAAATACAATGAATTGTGTTTCTGACTTGTCTAACAATTATCTTAGAATCTCCATATTCCTGCAAATATTTAATGTTTAAACCAATAGCTTTGTATAGACCTTGTATTATTCGTGCATTGAAATTCGAGTCTGCAAGCTAGCATTTTTTTCTCTCCTTGTGGATTGATTAAAACGCAACCTACTCCTACACCATCTTCTGATTTTGAACCATCAAAGTATAAAGTCCAAAATAAGGACTGTTTTGGAATTTTATTGCTAAAATTAATACATTTAGAAGTGTCTGTTTGAGAAAAAATTTCAATTTGAGAAATAGTGGTGTTTATTGAAAAAGGTGAAATCTGTGCATTGAACGATCCTAGAAATGAATCAGCTAAGTAATTTCCAATAATATATATATTTTTTTAACAGAAACGGTTAGAGAGATATATTAAATTCTGGCCAAATTGCCTCAAAGCTGGTTACAAAATGCTAAGCAAGTTTCAGATATCTCCGATACTAGGATCAGAGTGTCTTTTTCTTTGCTAGCCCAGAGGTTCTTACATACAATTTTCCTGGCAATCGCCTCTATCTTCCCCACTTTAAAAATGCACAATTCGTCTAACAAAAGGCCGTAATACACAATCGATGTAGTAAATTAGAGCTGTGGGGTCCCGTAACCTTTCTGGCATCTATCCCGAGGATGACCTCGAGGAAGGTGAACGTATTTATTAGCTTAAATCGCCATGATATTTATTAAAGTCTCTCTGACAGCGTGAAGAAATTCAAGCTCTGGAAGGATTTCATCAGGGTTCTTATTCTGCTGATCAGTCTGGGCAGTCTTAGATCAGAAGGGGAAGAACAGTCAACAATGGTTTTTATGATAGACTGGGAATCTCCCATCACAATTGCATCGCAGATACCAAGGGAATTAAGTTGCTTAAGGCCTTGGAGAAGGGCCAGGGCTTCAGCTTGTATGCTAGTATTGAAGCCTACTCCCCAGGCAAATCTAAGAATAGTGTTGCCATCTGCTTTTTTAACAACTCCACCAGCTCCGGAGCTGCCCGGATTTCCTTTCGCTGCCCCGTCGAAGAAGAGAATGATATGCGCCTGCTTTGTGCAAAAGGCCAAGAAATCAGAAGCGTTAAGTCTAATCTGCCAAGCATTGAGAGGAGGGAGAGGTCTGATAATATCGACGAAGTGGAGATCAAGAGAAACGCTCCAAACAGCGTCGTGATCTCTCAAGCCTGCCCCGTCCAGATGATCACCAAGACACTCCTTCAGCTGGCTTTTAATGATAACCCAAACAATCTTGTGGTCTCTTTTCTTATCTCTGAAGATCCTCTGATTCCTTTCCAACC
This sequence comes from Pinus albicaulis, assembly GCA_034641835.2. Classification (NCBI taxonomy): domain Eukaryota; kingdom Viridiplantae; phylum Streptophyta; class Pinopsida; order Pinales; family Pinaceae; genus Pinus; species Pinus albicaulis. The sequence continues at coordinate 8,044,719 of CM076579.1, read as the reverse complement.
AGGTATGCCAGCAAATCAGTGTAGGGAGAATGCACCAGGCGGCTTTGATATGAACATTATGTGGAGAGCCTCCTGGGTACAAACTCAACCAGTTCAAAAACAGGTCGGGAATACTAGTTGGGAGGACGAAGTCCAGACTCCAAGGGCCTAAGGCCTCATTCCAAAGGTCTATCACAAAATTGCAATTGAGCATCAGGTGCGCAACAGACTCTGCGTTGTCTCCACACATCGAGCAACGAGAGGGGCCTAGATAACCTATTCTCTGCAATCTATCATCTGTCAAAATTCTATGATGGCAAAGGAGCCAACAGAAGGAGTCAATTTTGGGCAGCGAAGACTGGGACCAAACCTCTTTCCATGGTTTCGGATCTGCAGGGACGTGGGGAATTGAGGAGATTTGCCTGTAGCCCTGAGAAACAGTATAGCATCCAGGGGTCGGACCCCAACCTCGGGCATCCAATTTTCTGCTGTTCAAGGGAGCCTTGCCGTTTAAAAAGGCTAGGAAGATTGCAAACTCTTTGGATAGGACCTGGGGCACCTCGATGTTAATCCAACTATGCCATTTACCGTTTTCCCAATTGGAAATATCCCACAAAGTAATGTAGCCTGCTCTATGCATCCAGTCCTTCAGCAGATCTAGAGATCGATCATCAACCAGAGGATCACAACCCATAATACGATCCTCCCAGATTCTAATTTGCTTGCCATTGCCGGGAATCCAGTGTGCATGTTGGGATATTATGGAGGAGGATTTAGCACAGAGCTTTTGAATTGTCGAGCCAGAGTTTGCTACGGGCTGGTCCAAACACCTTTTCCTCTGTCCACGAAAGTACTTCTTCCACAAGGTGAGATGTGCCCACCTCGGTTTTGGGGCAATAATCCTCCAACTCAGCTTAGCTCCCAACGCAATGTTCTGCGTGCAGATATTCTTAAAGTTCAATCCGCCTTCTAGTTTGGGCATGAAGATTTTGTTCCAGCTTATTAAGGGGATTTTCTTTTCGTTAGATTTCCCGCCTTTCCAGAAGAATTTTCTAATGTGATCCTCCATTTTATTCATAATTCCAATGGGAGCCAGCATCACAACAAACTGATAGATGGGAAGACTGTTTAAAACTGCTTTAATAAGCACAGTCTTACCAGCCAGATTAAGCCAGTTGTAACCCCAGGAATGGATCTTGGAATCAAACTTTTCCAGCAGGGGTAACCAGTCTCTGTTGACAGGACATTTTTGGAAAATTGGGAGACCCAAATACTTGAAGGATGTCCAAGACGAGGATGCTGCGAAGCCAAAGCAACAGGAAATGGCTTGCATCGTGGTGGCAGGGGTATTCCAGCAGTAGATATTGCATTTTCCTTTATTGAGGCTGCTTCCTGAGTCTTGACAGTAATCGTCAATCACTTCTTTAAATATTTTTGCAGAGGACACTGAGGCAGCACCCAGTAAGAGGGAATCATCCGCAAATAAGGCATGGTTTATATTGTTGACTCCTCTCGCAATATTCAGGCCCATTAAATCTTGCTCCTGTTGTTTTTTTTTCAAAAGGAAGCTGAGGACAGAGGCTTGGAGGACAAAGAGAAGAGGGGAAAGAGGACACCCTTGTCTCAGACCTCGAGAAGCTTTGAAGAAGTCTGTGGCCCTCCCATTCACCAGAGGGGCAATCCAAGGCTCACTGATACAAGCCTTAATCCAATTGATGAATTTGGGACCAAACCCAAATTTGCGTAGGACAGCCAGTAGAAAACTATGTCTCACTCTATCAAAGGCGTTTTCAAGATCTAACTTGACAACCATTCCTTTCTCTTTGCGAACCACACTGGAGTGAATCGCCTCTTGGACCAGGATAAAGTTATCCACAATCTGCCTACCCTTAATAAAGCCTCCCTGATTCTCCGGTATGATGCCTGGAAGGATGATTTTTAATCTGTTAGCAATAACCTTCGTAATCAGCTTGTAGCCTATGTTACAGAGGGAGATTGGGCGAAACCTTCTGAAGGTGTTGGCGCCTTTCTCCTTAGGGATGAGGGCCAGAAAGGCCGAATTAGTGCTTCCCCCAATCTTCTGACACTCTTGAGATTTTCGAATCATTCTGCATAAGTCTTTCTCCACAATCTGCCAACAGGACTGCAGGAATCTGGCAGTAAAACCGTCAGGACCTGGGGCCTTATCCGGTTCCATTGCAAAGAGGGCGCTTTTTATTTCATTGTTAGTGATCTCAGCTTCCAGGAGTTGGTTGTTTCTAACGGAAATGATGGTGGGCACCTCGTTCAAAAGGATAGAATCAAGACCCAAGTCCTCCTCTTCACTATAGAGATTTTTGAAGTGAGAGAAGGCAACATTTTTTATGCTTTGGATATCTCTATACGTAGAGTTCTCAACTTTAATTTCAGAGATAGAGTTGCGGCAAATGCGGGCCTGAGCTTGCTTATGAAAGAAGGATGAGTTTCTATCTCCCGCCTTGAGCCACAGACTGCGGGATTTCAGTCTCCAATATTCTTCCTCAGCCAAGCTAGCTTTAAGGAGCATTTGCTGAAGATTAGCCTCCTTGTCAAGAATTTATTTAGTGATCTCTACGTTTTCCGAAACCAGGTGATGCATCTCAAGACGTTGTTGTAACACTTTCCTTTCCACAGCAGGGTTAGGTAAGGTTTTGACCTAGTCTTTAAGAGCAGCTTTGACTCTCCTAAGTTTCTCCTCCCAAACAAAGAATGCAGAGCCTTTGACTGGGATCCTCCAGCTTTCTTTTATCAGAGGCAAGAAAGACTGTTCCTTGACCCAATGAGAGTTGAATTTAAAAGGAATGGGACCTTGATTCAAATGTGCCAGCAGATCCAGTTTAATGGGGCGATGGTCGGAAACACTACAAGGAATAATTTGCATTCTAATCTCTAGACCAAGAAGAAGAAAAGAACTTTGAACAAGGAATCTGTCTAACCTTGCAGCGATATGTCCCGGGCCGATTCTTTTGTTTGACCAAGTGTATTTTCCGGACAGAGGCTTAATATCTATCATGTCCCAGTCTTGGAGCAGCTCCTCAACCCATTCTCGCGCCGAGTCCCTAACAATGCTTCCTCCCCATTTTTCTGACAATGATAAGGTGAGATTTAGGTCCCCAGCTATAATTATGTTTGCCAAATCTTCAGCTTCTGCCAGACCTCTGATAGAATCCCAGCAGTTCTTCTTCTCCCCTACGCTGACAGGAGCGTACACATTGAAGAGGGAGAAGGTCACATCTGTTTCTACGTGCTGCAGTTTTGAGAACAGCCAATGGGTGTGTTTAAGTTCTTTGATCTTTATGAATTTGTTAGCATCCCAGATAGTGCCCAGCCCACCTGAAGCTCCTCGAGCTGAGACTGCTTGCCCTTCACTTTTCTTCCATAATTTCTTACCTATCTGGAGGAAGGCACAATCCTCCATTTTGGTCTCCTGAATAAGGAGCAGATCGGGAGATTCTGCTCTAATCAAACTTCTTAAGGCTTCCTCTTTTATTTTACTCCCCATGCCCCTACAGTTCCAGGAGACGATCTTCATCACTTTTTTTTTGAATGTTGAGCTCCTCTGGAGCTCTGGGTCTGATTTCTAATCTTCTTCGGAGTATTTGCCAAGAGTTTCTCAAGGGTAGGTTGGCTTCCCTGGAGTTTGTCTTTGTAGGTCTCTTGCTCTCTTTTTTCCCGAGCAGATTTTCAGCCTCTCGTTGATCTTCTAGCCGAGGTTTGCAAATCACCTATTTCCCCTTCTTATTTTGAGGCCTCCGAGCTTTGCACTTCCTCAACCTCCTTTGTGGGTGTCTCTTTTGTCATGTCTGCATTACTGTCGGTTTTCTTTGATCCCGAGGGGGACTCTTTTTGGGGCGATCCTTCTTTCTGCATCTCTAACTCTTGGGTTTCCTCTTTTTCTGAGCTTAACTGGGTAAATTTATTTCCTTGGTCTTCCATGAGAGGTGTTTGGATCCCAGAGCCTTCTTGGGGCCCTTTACCATTCATGTTGCCAGTTCTAGAGGGTTTGTGGGTAGTTTTGGTCCTTTTGACCTGAGTCCAACCATCCTCTTTGCCTTTCTCCACTTCGCTGTTCTTAGGACATCCTCTGGAAAAATGACCGTAGACATGACATTTCCGGCATTTGAATGGAAGCTGTTCGTAGTCCAGCTTTTGCACATGTGTCCAGCATCCAACTTTAATCTTTAATGCCTCAGGCAGGCCAACCTCAAGGTCGACTTCAACGCAGATTCTAGCACAGTCGAATTGATCCTTGCTGTTTGCTCGATCAATGTATTTGCCCAAGGAGTTTCTGATGTGCTTAAGCGACTCGTCATTCCAGCAATGTACTGGCAGGTTGGGCAACCTAACCCACACAGGAACGGCTGTAGGGACATCCACTGCTGGATCAAAGTCGGGCGTCCACTTATTGAGGTACAGCCCCTGAGGTCCCATGAAATAGGGACCGTTACGGAATATCAGTTGCTTATCATCTTTTTCAGAGAATTCAAACAGAAAGAAACCCTTACCCAAAAAATATGAAGTGACTATGCCTTTAATCAGCGGCGCCCAGTTTCTAGAGACCCAGTTCTCCGTAGATTTGGGGGAGGGCCAGAGCCCAGTGAACTGACCCACCAAAGCCCGCTCCGCCAGAGAAAGGGCAACCTGAATCGGGCCCTCCGGAGGGAGTGAAATCTCAGGAATGTCATCTAGAGGTTTCACAAACTTCGAAGCCTCGGAAGCTTTCTTTTTAGGGAGGGATAACACGAGATTGAGGAAGGCCTCAGCTTCAGAATTAGGAGGCGGAGGGGGCTCCATTGGAGCAGCACCGCCCAGGCTTGAAACGAGCTCACACCAAACCCAGCCTAGACATTGACCCAACGCAGCAGGAGGCAGCAGGTACAGCAGGTCGCAGCAGGAGCAGCAGGGCCCTGCGAGGGCAGGCGCAGCGCAGGGGCACTCGCAAACGAAGCAAAATCTTGAAGGAAACCAACCAAGCAGCGGCAGAAGCAGGAGGCCCTGCCAGGGCAGGCGCAACCGCAGAGGCTGCAGTGCGCAGGGTGAGCAACTAGGGTTTGCAGGGGCTGCAACGCGTAGGCAGATCCTATTTAGCAAATCTAGTCTTTGCTATCTTCAACAACTCCAATTTGGAGTCTAATTTCCAATAATATTATTAGTGAAAGCTACAAGTTCATTTGTTTCGTCTAGTTCAGTGACTGTATGTTTCATAATTTTTTCACGATCAACTTTGATTTGATTTGGTTTAACATTGTATGGTAACCACATGTGTGACCAATCGGTAGTGAAATATCCATGTAACTTTTCAGACCAATCCCTGCTTAAAATAAGACCATAAAATTCAGGGATATCTACGACCAAGATATCCATTATTTGCAGTACCTTTGGATTAGATGATAATCTAATAGATGCTGAAAATATTTCTCCAATGACCTCGACTTTTGTTCTATCTAATTTAACTATATGTACAACAGATTTTTGAGGAGTAACATTCAATTTTGTGCACATTGTTCTTGGCATGATGTTTGAAGAAGCTCCTGAATCAATAAGACAATTATGAACATTTTTATTGAAAATTTCATAAGTCAAAAGTAAAGGAGGAGTGTGAGAAATAGATCTATCACCAATTAAAACAAGATCATTGGGATTTACTTTGTTTAAAGATGACAGAGGTTTTCCCATATCTTTAGAAGTTTGGGCTACAACCGGTGGTTGTATAGGATCTACAGGGATTGCTTTGAGTTCTCTGAGTAAAATTTCCCGTTTTTGTTTGAGTTTGGTCATTTCATGTAATGAAATGTTTGCTTTGGTATTTTTCATATCTTCAACTATATTGTATTCCACTGTATCTGAAACTATTAAAGTTTTGGAAGTTTTAAGAGGATCTAGTGAAATAGGATCTGTCTTAAGAGTTTTAGACTTCTTGGCTATTGTTTTCTCCTTTGTAGGGAGGGATTTCTATTTCTGATTTGATGTAGTTGAATCAGAAGAAGATTTACTTCTTGTAGACACAGGCATAGCTTCTCTTTCTTCTTCTATAGGTAGAATGAAATCCCATAACCCATTCAGTTCAACTTCTTCTTCAGACTCTGGTTCCTGTTTAGATGGTGAGTGATCTTCAATATCTTGATCAGATTCAGCATTTGAAATCACATTTGAAGGCTGAGATGTTAAAGAGGGGTTTTTCTTAAATGGGCGATATGATTTTTTAGGCACTGATGTTTCAGTAACCTATTTCTTTATCTCAATCATGTCATTTGACATAGTTTTTAACACTTTTTGAAGACCTTCAAGATCGAATGGATCTTTTGAGACTTTTTTTTGGAATCTTGACTAAATGTTACTTTCTTTGATATTTTGTCTTCTATCTCTGATTGTTTTTCTAATGCTAAGATTCTTTTCTCTACATCAAGAGCTTCTTTCATGTTTTCTAAAAGGGTATCTTTCCCATCTCTATCTACAAAATAGATATATTGGAAGGCAAAGAGGAAATATACCACTCTATTTGTACATCAACAGCAGGTTTGGAAGCGGTTGGGATTTTGTTTAATAACTTGTTAAATCTAGAGTTAAAATATTTTATCCTTTCACCTGAATTTTTTTAATATTGGAAAGAGCATTGATTAAAGATGTAATAGTTCTATCATCTCCAAATTTTGCAAAAAAAACTTGTTCAAAATTTGCCCGATATGCAATAGATCCTGTTGGAAGTGAAAAGTACCAGGATCTTGTAGATTCTTGTAAAGTATAAGGAAACAATCTTACTACAATATCTTCATGAGAAACTTCATTAAGATTTAGCAGAAAGACCATCATTTGGATTATATTTAGGTAGCCATTTTTCTAGATGATCTGGAAGAGATTTGGATTTGCAATGAATACAACACCAAGAGTAGTCCAAGGCCGATTGGCCATAATTGGATTTGAATTTTGCGAAGATATAGAAGTAGATCCATAAGTAGGGGAATGGAAGAAGAACTTACAACTGGAACAATACTACTTTTGATAGTACTGATTGTTTGCATAGAGGAAATGGAAGAATAAGAAGATGTATATTGAGTACAACTAAAGGGAAATATGACGTGACTTCACTCGTATCTGACTTAGATCTGGATATATAAAAAAATTTGCGACATAATTCAATTGGAAATTAAAAAGGAGGAATTCCAAGTTTCTCACTTTTGGATCAGGTTAATATACCAGTTTCTTTCAATAGGGAAGTAACGCTTTATTCAGAAGCTTCGGGATTAACAAGATTTTCAGCAGAAATAGATATTCCTTCTAATTTCTAAATTAAAGACTGAAATTTGGGAGATTCGAGAGTAAATTCTGAAACATATGATTGTCGAGATAATTCAGGGGATGAGGGAAAAGTTTCTACAATTTCCAATTTTTGAGTTGGTGATTTAGAGTTCGATTGGGAAGATGTAGGATGCTTTTGCGGAGATCGACTCTTATGAGGGCTTCTAGTTTGAGGTTTAGATTTGTATGCCATTCATAGTCAGGCCCTCCTTCTAGCACCAAAAATGTTGAGGCCTCAGAAATCTGTGGCGACAACAAGGGGGATAACCACCTGGTCTGGACCTTAAAGTAGTTCCTTTTTCGTTTGGGATAGTGGCTTCGACTGGGTGCAATGGGACCAATTTTCCAGATTTGGGTTTTATATGATTTTTGGGTTTCTTTCAAATGATTTGCAAGAAGAATAACTAAAAACTAAAACAAATTTATTCTAAGATGCAAAACTTTGAATTAAATTTGATCTAATCTAACCTAGGATTTATGCGATCTAAAATGATATGTATTTAGTCTGTGATAATTTAGATCAATCACAGACTTAATAGTATTAATACTTTTGTAAAATAATCCTTTTGAAAAAATATTTAATCAAAATAAGATGTAAAACATATCACATATATTATGATGATCATATATAAAACAAATCAATTTCTATTTTTATATCATACAATAGTGAAACTGATACTTCAAACATAAACAATTGATTTCATACATAATTCATGAAAGCTGGATTTATCACTAATGTTAAAACAGAGTTTAGCATACACGATAATAGTACCAGATGTGTGTTGTCCTGCTCATATGATCAGCGATAATAGGCGACAATCAATCTTCTATCAATAAGTCATTCAAAGAATACAATAGTGCATCAACAGTGATCAACCAAGATTATATATGATTGAAAAGACCATGTTCCATTATCTTATCAAGACATCTACAAACTTACAGTAAAGCATTCTTTGTAAATGTTCTTAATAAAAATCCTAGAACCTTCTCTAAATGCATGAGAAGGATTTAAATACTACATTAACTACTTACAAAAATAGATTATACAAAATCTCTTATAAGGTGGTTTCAAACAACCTTCCTCATTCCTAGTATCTAATCGCTAAAATTGAAATTATCAAAACAAACTAACTCATGATCATGCTTGATGATAGGCTACTGCCAGCTCTACTTTTCTGATCACAAATATCGGACATTGGTTGAACTTGTGGAGGCTTCCTGAAGTGTGTCTTCATCTGTCCAGTAAATATAGCATCAAGTAAAAGTGGCAGCATCTTCTGTATGGAATCTAGAGAACAATTCAATGTCATTATTTGACTATGGGGTTTAACCAGGAGTTGCTAGTATGCTTCCCAATTAGTCTTTGTTAGCTGTGCAATTTTTTCTTCTCGTATTTGACCTGTATTTTTCCAACTTTGCTCCAATATTTTGAGATTAGGAATCAACTTGTGATTTCCTTCTTTAATTAAATCGGAGGTATGCAACATGTGGTTGATCATTTTAACAATGCTCTTTGATATTCCTGCTGCTCTAGCTATTACAAATTCTGCCTGTTTTACCTATGCATCCCAGTCAGTAAAGAGAATATCTTTATAAGTTTCTTTGATCTTTGGGAGATTTGACTTTCTCCCTTCCTCTGAATCCTGCCATTTAATATAGTAAAAATTTTTGGTATTGAGTTCATTAAACTCAATTCTCTAGTCAATGACTGTATTAGTCAATTTTTCACTGATTTCCAAATGTGGAACTATGCCTGATATGTGTAAAACAAACAAGTCTTGTTGTTTTGAGAGTAAGGCATTTAATGCCAATGCTTCTTTGATGAATTCCTCTGCAGTAGGAATGCCTTCATACTTTGTAAGATTTTCTCTCAATTCTTTAATCAATGTTTCTTTGCTGGATAAGTCATTTTCATGACTTATCTTAATTATTTCCATATCTTACTGAAATTTGAAGAGTTGATGCTCTAAATTTTGACTCAAACTGTTCCTTTCTTCATTCAATTGTTGTTGTAGCTGCATTATTTTATCATCCTTCTCTTGAACCAAAATGGATACTTTGGCTGACTTGTCCATTATTGCAGTAGTATATGCTCCAGCAAATTGTGATAGTTGTGTTAGATTTTCAATTGGGTTTGACGGGGTGTCTTTCCATACAACTCCCATAATCTCATTACCAGGGGGTGTTTCAATCCTCCTTCTTTTTCTCTGCTTCTTGACTACAAATTTATGAAGAGGGCTATAGAATATATCTAGTGGAGGAATATCAGTTACCTTTAGAATAATTTCATCAGTAGGAAATGCAGGGATAACTTTTGTATCTTGGGAGCTTGTCCCAGGACTTTCAGTGATTTCTTTTGTAGAAACTATCTGTCCCCGGGGAGTCTGAAATTCTGTATTTTTCTTAGTAGATGACCCCTCTGGGGTATTCATTAATGTATTGCTAACTAAAGTCCAAAATTTATCTAGTTCACTTTGATTCTGTGAATCTAATTCTTCTGTTCTGATTTCATTGTTTGGTTCAGTCATATAACTAGTAATCAAGACATTTTGCGAAATACACTTGAGTCTTTTTTCCCTATACTCATTAAATATCTGTAATTCCTCTGGGTTTAGATTAAATTTGACAAAGTTTTGAACTTCTTCGAAAGTTCCAATAGACTTCAAAATGTCTTCAAATTTATCATTTGTGTGTATGAAAGGTTTGATTTTGATTGACTGAGTAAATTTATTAGCAATTTTCTCTGGGTCAAATTGCCTTGATGGTAAAACAGGGAGCTTCAAAAGCTGAATCTTCTGACATTATTTCACCGCATGATTGAAATTACTGAGGGAGAATGAACCACACTAAATTGGGAAACTTGGCCATAAAGATTTGTTGCTATTTTCAGAGTTTTAGTGATTCCATTGCCAACAGTTTGGTAAGTCAATTCACATGTCATTAGTTTATCTGAAACATACATAGGAAGCACATGTGGAGGAGAAAAGCTTCCGGATACTCCGATATATGAAAATGATTCTTCAATGAAACATCTTCCTATCATTTGGAGATCTGTAGTGGCTTCCTTAGTGAACCTAGGGATTTCTTTATCAAACATTAACTGATGTAATGGTAATACAACCCCATAACATAACCTGTGGAAATGTGGTACATAATTATGTTACCATATCTGTTTATGACTCAAATGAATAGGGGTAGGGTCCTCGGGAGTCCATTTCCAACCCATAATTGGAAAATTGGTAGAGAAATAGATGGCATCAAAAACATCTGCGCTCATGAAAAATTGGGGGAAGGTTTTGGAAGAAGAAGCTTTTGCCTACCAATACTCATTAATCGTTGTAGCTAGATTTTCGGAAAGAATGATTTCCCAATTCATTATGTGAGAATCAACATAGGAGTTAATCGTGGGAAGCCAATTTTTAAAAAACTTGGTGTTATCAGAGAGACCATATAATCTGCATAGCATTGCTGCAGCAAAATTTTAGGGATTTGCAAGTGAAGTGATAGGATACACACATGATTTATCATGCTTAAACTTGTTATCCAGTTTCCTCCAACCTTGAATTGTTTTGAAAGGGTCTTCATTATTCTTCACAAATTTTTCAAAAAACTTGTTGTCATCGATATCTTGTTGGTCAGGCAGCTTGTACATGACTTTCAAATCTTCAGCTCTAAAAGAACCTAATATCTCATTCTTAATGGTTTTAAATTGTCTATCCTTAATTGTTGAATTCTCAAGCACCCATCTTATCATGTCAGTATATGGTAAAATGTTGGCCCTTGCTGCCATTCTATGAAGGAAGGAGCATGCGACACCTTTAAACTATAAATCTGAGGGCCTTGCATCATCAACAATTGCCTTGACCTCCACTACTTTAGGTTCTTCATCTTCGAGGATAGTATAGATGGCTTGCCACTTTGTAGCACCTCCATCTGCAATGCAAACCGTATCTGAGACTGTGGCGACATTTATGTGTATTCCAATTCTACAACAGTCTGTTTACTGTGTTTCTGAATTAATATATGTATGGACATATCTTGAAGGAAAATCCATATTAAAGACAGAGTAACGATGAAATGATGAAAGATATATTGAAATGAAAAACTTTAAAAGAAAAGATCCGGGAAGCAGCTGTATCATTAATTAATCATAACAAATCAATAACTGTTTGCATTGGGATGATAAAACATACTAAATTTTTTCTAACACGATTTATTTTCACATTAAATCATTTATCAAACCTGTCAAATCCATTGCATCGGGCCCTTTGAACTTTTTTTTTGAAGCGAATTACTTTTTGTTTATGCGATATGCGATTTTGTGATATCGCAAAGTCGCAATATCGGAATATCGCAACATCGGAACATCGGAGCTTTGTTAAGTACTGCTTTAAGTTTTTTAAACATAAATCTGCGATGTGCGATTTATGATGTCGCTTGCGAATTTCAAATCGGTAATCGCAAAATCGGGATTTCATTGTTTTGTGCTTAACTTTCAATGGGAAAAGGTTATGCGGGATACGATTTGCGATAGGGTGATCATAAGGATATTTTTATTATTATTTTTTTTTTGGGTTTGTGTTTCTATTTATAAAAACAACAATGTTTTTGGAGTTTGATTTTTTATTTAAAATGAAAAATATATTTTAAGAAGGGTCCCTATTTCTATTATCCAAAGTTTAGATTATTTTTTTGAAAAAATGAAAATGGGGGGGTTGTTGCATAGCACAACAATTGGCAAACATATTCTATAACCCATGCTACCTAGCACTAGAGGATACATTTATATGTGGTGGAGGCTTATGCTATTCTGGTGTAGGTATTAACTAGTGGAAAAACATACTTTATTGGTGGACAATCTATCTAACTCTAGAGGTAGGCCACTAACTATGGTGGGACATCTACATATGGTGGGAGGCCTCTAACCTTGGTGGACAGATACATTGCAATGGGCAGGAGGATATATATATATATATATATATATATATATATATATATATATATATATATATATATATATATATATATATATAAACCATAGTTTTCAACTATGTGATTGTGAATCATATGGTGCAACAAAATGATGGTGCGGGGATTGGGGTCGAACCCGCGACCTTCCCCATGCTATTCCTCCACCTTACCACTCTTCCACACATTGGGTCTTAAACCATATAGCTTTCCACTTATATTTGAATTGTATCGACACTGTCAATGGTGGTTCGGAGGGGCCCAAACCCCTCCCATGTGTCTTCATTAGATGATTACATGCAAGGGGTTCAACAACCAGCGAGAAATTACGTTAATAAAACATGCTTAATTACGACCTAATACATACTTAACGCTAATATAATCCAACGGTTAATGTTTGGATAACACATAGTTAATGACGAGCTTATCCAACTAAGCCGTCATTAACTTTGTGTTAATCCAGAACTAAACTGGCAGTGTAATTAGCAGAGGCGCCTTTTTAGGAAGACTTTCTAAATTTAGCAGGGTTAGCTAGATTTTTTCCAGATTTGGAGGAGAAATAGTAGGAAAATTGGTTTTTTCCATAACTGAGCCAATATTCGACCAATTTTGGCTCAGGAAGAGTCATTCGTGGTATATTTTGATGTTTTGGAGTCGTTGGAGTAGGTTACATAGGCAACATGAGACTTTAAACAACATTTTTTCACAATTGAAGCTAATGCAAAGGTCTATGCCATGGAAGCTGGACCAAGGAGATGTAGCCCAGGAGGGGTGAACTCCTTCATCAAAACATTGTGTTATTGATTCAGTTGTCATAGTTTTTTGTGTGTTTATATGATGTTTTTCAAAATTTAGTTTCCATGCTTTTATGTTCATGAAATAAACTTAATCTCCATAAGTTTGTTTTATTTATGAATCATAAGCACTTCCATAAACCCTTGTACAAGAAAAAAAGACAAGAAATTTTATTATAAATATGAAACTGATATTAGCACAACAATAAATAACAATAAAATTCAAATCAAGATGGTATCAATAGCTTTTTTCTGCTCTAATAGGATCACCGAATTGTGTTCTGCATCTGCTGCGTTGCCCTGCGCAGCCTGAGCCTGGGCGTTGCCCTCACGGCCTTCTCTACTGCTGCCACGGCCCTCTCGACCTCAGGGGCCCTCGGTTCTGCCTGGATCTGATCGGATCCGCCCTTGTTCTCCCGATCTCGTCTCTGGCCCCTCCAGAGCTGCGCCCCCTCTGCGCTGATCTGCTGCCCTGATCCTCTGCTGCTCCTCTGATTTGACCCTCTGCTCTGACCTTCTGCTGCTCTGTCCCGGCGATGTCTGGAGCAGGTCGGGTGTGCTGCTGATCTTTTCTTCTGACTATGGAGACCCAAGGCTCGCCTCTAGGGCCCTCACAGTCTTCTCCTCCGGATGCCTCAGCCGCCTTCTCTTCCTTGATTGCTTCGTTTCCCAAGAAGAAGAAGTCTGACGCCTCTAAGTTTGTTAAGAAGCTCGAAGATGTTCCGGAGGTAATACTTCCTCCTGAGGGACCGATCCAGGTTGCCTTGTCTCTAGCAGATCGCGCCCTGGTGGGTCAATTCACAGGTCTCTGGCCCTCACCTAAATCAACGGAAAACTGGGTTGTTAGGAATTGGATTCCGCTGATCAAGAATAAAGTCACTTCATATTTTCTTGGAAGAGGCTACTTCCTATTTGAATTCAATACTAAGGAGGATAAAGACCTGATCTTCAGGAATGGGCCCTATTTCATGGGACCACAGGGTCTCTACCTCAACAAATGGACTCCAGAATTTGATCCGGCTGTGGATGTTCCATCAGCAGTCCCTGTTTGGGTTCGGCTTCCTAACCTTCCGGTTCACTGTTGGAACTGGGATTCCCTCAAGCACATTGGCAACACATTGGGAAAGTTCATAGACAGAGCCAACAACAATGATCAATATGATTGCGCCCGGATCTGTGTTGAGGTAGACTTAGAGGTGGGTCTTCCTAAGGCCATCAAAATAAAGGCTGGCAGCTGGACGCATATTCAAGTGCTGGATTATGAGTAGCTCCCTTTCAAATGCCGCAAATGCCACATCTACGGCCATTTTGCTAGAGGATGCCCGAACAAAGGTGAAGCAGAAAAAGGAAAGGATGAAGGATGGAACCAAGTTAAGAGGTCAAAGATAAACCACAAGAAATCCGAGGCACAAGGATCTCATCCTGCCGATGCTCAAAATGTATCCTCGTCAAAAAGTCAAGAAAATAGGTACGATATCCTAATCTCTGCGGAAGAAATTCCCAGGGAAGAGGAGAGGCCTGTCAAACCAGCAGAAAAATCAAACTCAGCAGGAACAAGACCCGAAGAGAGTATCATGGCAAGGGACAAAGAAAAACAAACAGAAGCTTCCGAGGAGGAACATGACTCAGAGGAGTCCGAGGAAGATGGAGAAATCAGAGATACGCAGACTTCGGTTAGAAGATCTGCAAGGGGCCGAAAATCTGCTAGAGAAAAGAGAGATCAGGAAACCTACAAAGACAAGCTACAGGGTAGTCAGCCCACGCTGGAAAAACTCCTCGGCAAGAATCCGAAGACGATTAAAAATCAAGCTCATGGCTCCAGGGGAGCCCCTCACCAAAGAAACAAATGATGAAGACCATCTCCTGGAACTGCAGAGGAATGGGGAGTAAAGTAAAAGAAGAAGCAGTGAGAAGTCTTATAAGAAGAGAAACCCCAGACATTCTTCTGATCCAGGAGACCAAAATGGAGGACAAGGAGTTTCTCCAAATCAGCAAAAAGTTCTGGAAGGGAAGTAGCGAACTAGAAGTATCATCAAGGGGAGCCTCTGGGGGATTGGGCTCTCTTTGGAACCCCCTCAAGTACAGACTGGTCACGGAGGCACACAATAGCCATTGGCTGTTCTTGAAGCTACATTCTGTAGAATCAAGGGAGACTATCTGTCTGTTCAATGTCTACGTACCTATTAATATAGGAGAGAAAAGGGAGTGCTGGGACTCCATTAGACATCTTTCGGAGACTGAGAACCTGGGAAACATCATTATTGCAGGTGACCTAAATCTTACTCTATGCACAGATGAAAAGCGAGGAGGCACAATTGTAAGGGACCTAGCAAGGGAGTGGGTGGAAGATCTCATGCAGGACTGGGATCTGCTCGATATTCCTCCAGATAACGGTAAGTACACCTGGACCAATAAAAGAATAGGCCCTGGTCATATTGCTGCTAGAATTGATAGATGTTTGGTGCAGAGTTCTTTTCTTTTGCTCGGCTTAGAATCTAGATTGCACATCCTCCCATGCAGTGTCTCAGATCATAAGCCCATTTTTTTAGAGATGTCAGGCCACAAGGATCTTGGTCCCATCCCATTCAGGTTCAACGCTCTTTGGGTCAAGGAGCTTGAGTTTTTGAACTTGGTTCAGGATAGCTGGAAAATGCCAGTGAAGGGTTCTCCCTTCTTCATCTGGGAAGAAAAACTTAGAAGACTGAAAGCTGCCCTCAAAACATGGGCCAAAGCCCTCCCCACCCCTGCAAAAGAGAGAAAGCAGGCCCAAGACAATCTTACATAGCATCAAGCCCAAAGTGAAGATGTAGAAATCACTACAGAAGTTTTAGACAAGGAGGCGGAGCTTCAACAAATCTATCACAAAGCCTGCCTTTCAGAGGAAGAGCAATGGAGACAAAAATCTAGGAGTCTATGGCTTAAAGCAGGAGATAGAAATTCTGCCTTCTTCCATAAACAAGCTCAAGCAAGAAAAAGCTTTAATTCTATAGTAGAAATCAAAGATGGCAATTCGACCCACAAAGACTTTGAGAGCATAGAGAATGCAGCTTGCATCCACTTCAAAAACCTGTATAAAGAAGAGGGTGAGACTGATCCAAATTCCAAATTTTTGGAGGCGATACCCGCAAGGATCTCCCCTCTTATTAATCAGCAGCTCGAAGTGAAGATTTCCATCCAAGAAATAAAAGATGCTCTAGCCAGTATGGAGCCTGACAAAGCCCCAGGCCCGGATGGCTTCATGGCCAGATTCCTTCAAACTTGCTGGCAGATTGTGGAGAAATATCTCTACAAGATGATCCTGAAATCACAAAATTGTCAAAAAATTGGGGGTAGCACCAACTCTGCCTTTCTAGCCCTTATTCCCAAGGAAAAGGGTGCAAAAGAATTCAACCGGTTTCACCCAATCTCTCTTTGAAACATTGGATACAAATTAATCACAAAGGTAATCGCAAATAGGCTAAAAGGCATCCTTCCAGCGATCATACTTGAGAATCAAGGTGGATTTGTTCAGGGGAGACAACTTGTAGACAATTTCATTCTGGTGCAAGAGGCGATCCATTCGAGCCAACTTCGCAAAGAGAAGTGTATGGTGATTAAATTAGACCTGGAAAATGCCTTCGATCGTGTCAGGCAAAGTTTCCTTTGGGAAGTTTTGAAAAAGTTTGGCTTTGGACTGGGATTTGTAAATTGGATTCGTGCTAGTATTGCTGACCCATGGATCGCCCCCTTGGTGAATGGGAGAGCAGTTGGCTTCTTCAAAGCTTCAAGAGGGCTCAGGCAAGGCTGCCCCCTCTCTCCGCTGCTTTTCATTCTCCAAGTTTCTGCTCTAAGTTTCTTCCTTGATCAGAAATTGGCAGACCAGGAGATCTTGGGGCTTAATATAGCCAGAGGGGTGAAAAATGTAGATCACACTCTTTTTGCAGATGATACCCTTTTTTTGGGGGCTGCCTCAGCTAGATCTGCCTTAAGGTTTAAGGAGGTTTTAGATGATTTCAGTGAAGTTACAGGAAGCAGCTTAAACAAAGGCAAATGTAAAGCTTTCTGTTGGAATATTTCTGCTCTCACCCTTTCTGCCATCTCTAGAATTCTGGGTTTTACTGCCACCCTCAGTTGGTCCTCTTTTATCTACCTGGGCCTTCCCATCTTTTGCAATCTGGCTTACAGCAGAGATTAGGCCCCTCTGTTGGACAAATTCAAGGCAAAAATTCAGGCTTGGGGTTTCTCTTGGTTAAATCTCGTAGGCAAAACCGTTCTAATCAAATCTGTTCTCAGTAGTCTCCCCATCTTTCAATTTTCTGTGCTCCTAGAACCCTCTGGCATTATAAAAAAAATGGAAGCCTACATCCACAAGTTTTTTTGGAAAGGGGTCAATCTCAATGACAGAAAAATCCCGTTGGTCAGTTGGGAGAAAATTTGCAAGCCTTTGATGGAAGGAGGCCTTAACTTCAAGGATCTTGGCTATCAAAATATTGCCATGGGGGCCAAGCTCTTCTGGCGAATCATTGCTCCGCAACCAGGTTGGGCGCAAAGAGCTCTTTGGAGGAAATACCTCACGGGGAAGAGGAAAAGATCTCTGGATACCTTTCTTACCACGACAGGAACGCAACTGGTTAAACGCTGCCATAAGGAAGTCTCTCTCATCAAAGACAGAGCATTCTGGATACCGGGCAATGGTAAAGACATCAGGATCTGGGACGACAGCATCATGCTGCAGCCTCCCTTAGCGTCGCACAACTCCCTGCATGCGCTGTGACATTGGATGGATAATGCAGGGTATGTTTCTCTTTGGGATATTTCACAGTGGTCAGACAGCATTTGGCTGCGATGGAGACTTCCTCCTGTGCCTCCAGAGCTATCGCAGGACAGACAACTCCTTCTCACTTTGTTAAATGGAAAAGCGCCTCTACGCACAGGTAAGAAAGATGCTCGGGGATGGGGAGCCGCCCCAGGTATGTATTCTTTTGCGCAGGGGTACAAGTGTCTTCAAGAACGCCCCTATGTTGCCCCCGACCCTGTTGTATGGAAGGGGCTGTGGAATTACAAGTCTCTGCCAAAGGTCGATTTTTTCTGTTGGTTGCTTTGCCACAGAGGAATTTTAACAGATGACAAACTGAAGAAAAAAGGATTTCAAGGTCCATCTAGATGCCATCTATGCTGCGAAAATGAAGAGAGTGCCCAGCACATCATTTTGGACTGTAAATTTTCAAGAGAAATCTGGCAGACCCTCTTGAACTATTGGAAAACAGAGTTCACTCTTCCTGTGTATATTTCTGACTTATTTTCTAATTGGCGGATTTGCTACCCAGGAAATCTTCCAAAAAACGAAAGTTTTAAAGCTGCATGGTTCTCCTTGCCGAAATTCATATGCTGGCAAATCTGGCTTAAGCGTAACAGAAGAGTTTTTAGGGATGAAAAATTAAATCCTCAGCTCATCACCACCAAAGTCAAAAGCCTCTGGAAAGAAAATTTGGGTGAGCACTTATCGGAAGTGAACTTAAATCAAAATGATTTAGATTGGGGTGCCTCGTTGGGTCTTCAATTCTCTGGCGAAACAAGGCAGCACAAGAGCATAAAAGAGTGGCAATTCAGAGGGAAGGAGCAAGAACTTTCAGACTTGCTCACCAGACAAGCCAGATTCTGTTTATTCTTCGATGGGGCTGCGAAAGGCAATCCCGGCTTTGCTGGGGCAGGAGGAATTATAAAAAACAAGGAGGGCATAACTGTGACCAAGTATGCTTGGGGTCTTGGGCATTCCACCAGCATCCAAGCTAAAGCCTTGGCACTTCTACAGGGTCTTAAGCAAGCAAAGGCCATCGGTACTTCAGATTTAAGTGTCATAAGAGATTCTCATTCTATCATCAAAGTTTTAGTGGAGGATTCCTCTCCTGCAGATCTTAGATTGGCTAGAGCGATCTTAAGAATTAGAAACATGGTGAAATCCTTTCGAACTACAAGCTTCCTCCATGTATTGAGAGAAAATAATAAAGAGGCAGATTTGGAAGCCAACAGGGCGGTGTCTTTTCCAGAAGGCTCCCTTTTGGTAGACGAAACTGAGGAGTGGGACTCTATTCCATAAATCTGCAATGTTTTTCTGCATCATTTTGCAACAGTTTGTGTGTTTATATAAGCTAGGAAAAATAACGAAGATAGACTCTCTAGCCTCGTGTAAAAATTGTGGATTCCCAAAACTTGGGGCCTACGATCAGACCGTGGAAGAAAGACTAAGGGCTAGGCCCGACATATTGTAACCGGTGAAGGCATTTGGCCACTTTCTAATATAAACTCATACCCATTCTTGTAAAAAAGAAAAGAAAATATGGTATCAGAGCAACGGTTATTCGCTTGTTTTGCTTGAGATTGTGCAAAAAGGGTTTTAATAGCTGCAATTTTGTGATGCTCACAAGGTTGAAGTTGCAGAGAGGAGAAGGGAAGATATTGGTTTCTAGTCCTGAGGTTAGGACCAGAAGAAGGAGAGCTAAGAGAGCATCATATTCACCCAAAGTTCCTCTCATAGCTTCACTTGAAGCACCTCAAGTTATATATCTAGAAATTGAGATTGAAGGGGTACAAATTGCACAAGAATCTGAGTTGATTGAAAAGGGACAAGCATTAGAAGTTGTGCTTGAATCCTTAGCCATCGTGTCAGGTGTTGGAGAGACTCAAGGACATTCAGAAGAGGAAGATTTCAAGAGAGACTTCAATGACATTAAGAGGATGGTTGAAATCATGTTTGATGTATTCATTGTTGAAAGGGAAGGAGAAGGTTCATAGCCTTCACATGGAGAAGGAACTTCAGATGATAGGAAGGATGAAGAGAAGAGTTCGAAGGGTAGTGGAGGTAAGCCACCTCCATCTCCACCATCCTCATCCTCATCATCTTCATCGACATCATTTTCCACTTCCACCATAAAAACCACCCACACTCATTCAAAAACCCCAAAAGGAAAACCTCGATTACTTAAATTGGACATTAAGTTTGAACTTCCCATGTAAAATGGTGAGGTAAATGCAGAAAAGTTGGACAATTGGATCCGTCAATTGGAGGTATAATACATAATTCATAATCTACAAGAGGGCAACATAAAGATCCAGTTGGCTTCATTGAGGCTAGAAAGAGCAGCACTAGTCTGGTGGGAAGCAAAGTCTCAAGAGGAAATGTGAATCCATGGTAAGATTTCCATTTAGTGGGTTGAATTTATTTCTTCCATTAAAAGAAATTTTTATCCATTAGCCTATATGCAAAAATAAATTATGATTTGGAAAAACTTTAGGCAACTCAAGGGCCAAACAGTTCAAGAGTATACCCATGAGTTTAGAAAGAGGGACTTGTTGTTAGGAGTGAACTTGAATTCCCATGACACACTCTTGAAATACATTGGGGGTTTACATTCCTATTTGAAACAAACTATCCTTATGTTTAACCCAAGAAATTTAGATGAAATATGTGTGCAAGCCACACATCTTGAAGGAAGGGGAAAGAACATTTAGGAAGAGGGTAGTAAGAAGAGCCATTCAAGGGTAAGGGAAAAGAGAAGGGAGGAAAATGGAAGAGAAAGAAGAATGCACGTGTTAAGAAAGAAGGGGAGAAAACTACATGAAAACATTGTTCCAAAGACCGCCGTGATGAAGCCCACTATTGGAAACTACATCCCAAATTAAGGCCTAAGAAACCAAACAACAAGGGGAAACAAAATATGACTGCCACCACACAACATGATCTTGGATCTGATTCCGGTGATGAGACCAAGATTGTAGACATGGTCAAAAAGGGAAAAGAAACCATAACAATTAATAGTTCCTCAAATTGTCACAAAAAAACTCCAAATGAAGACACACAGATAGAATTGTTCCATGTAAGGGTGATTTCAA
Organism: Pinus albicaulis; assembly: GCA_034641835.2. Classification (NCBI taxonomy): domain Eukaryota; kingdom Viridiplantae; phylum Streptophyta; class Pinopsida; order Pinales; family Pinaceae; genus Pinus; species Pinus albicaulis. The sequence goes on along the minus strand of CM076579.1, from coordinate 8,023,795 downwards.
ATCATACAAATATTGATGCATTTTTTGATAGTGGGTCACAAGAAAAGCTAATTTTAGAAGACTTGGTTAAAAATATTAACCTTGAAACTATACCACATCATAAACCATACCCTTTGGGTTGGATAGTTAAGAATTCCAATTTACAGGTTACAAGGAAATGCATATTTCGATTTGTTATTATTGCAAACTTTGTTGATGAAGTCAAGTTAGATGTGGTCCCACTTGACATTTTTGGGATTATCTTGGGAAGTCCATATTTGTATGACAGGAAAGCGGTATTTTATCACCATGAGAGCAAATATCATTTGCTTAATTATGGGGTGGAGTATATTGTGAAAGCTCATCGCAAAAAGCTGAATACTTCTTTAGTTAATGCAGGGCAGATGAAGAGACTAGTCATTAAGGGAATTTTGAGGTCTAAAATGGGCCTCCTACGAAAAATGTACAACCAAAATAAAATTTATAAGAACTAATAGAATTCAAGATGATGATGTCAACCATCCCATGGGGGATGATTCACCATTTTTTAAGTAAAAGGGTAAAAAGATTTAAAAATAATAGAATAATAAAACTACTTTTTCAACGCATATTTTCAACTTTTCTCCCAAATTTTTTACACAAATTTTGAGCTAGAGCACTCATTGGATGCACAATTTAATTCCTCATCCAAGGAGTACCCATGTTGCATACCTTTGATGGGCTCTGCTAGGCGAAAAATGAGAAATACATGAATAAAAGTGATTGCAATCACGTTTTTTCATGTATTTCTCATTTTTCATGTAGTAGGGTCCATCAAAAGTATGCAACATGGGTACTCCTTGGATGAGGAATTAAATTTTGCATCCAATGAGTACTCCCGCTCGAAATTTCAATAAAAACTTTGGGAGATAAGTTGAACACACAAATTGAAAAAGTAGTTTTTTCTTTTTTCCCTCTAAAGTTTGATGATGTCATCAAATCTTACTTTATTATTTCCACTATTATTTTATAATTTTGTTAGGAGGCCCATTTTAGACCTCGAAATTCCCCTAATGTAATGCAAGTAAAACTTTTGTGCTTCTCATGATCACGAAAAAGGATGATGTTGAATATTAATCTTTTGAAGGATGTGACGAAAAATTAAAATCTGATTTGTTTGATGTGGTAAGTCAGCATGGAGAGATGTTTCAAGAACCAACTCGGTTACCTCCCAAGAGGGGAATTCATCCTAAGATTGAGCTCCAGCAAGATGTTCCACTTCCAAACATTGGTATGTATCGCATGTAAATTATGGATAGCTTGTAAATCAAGAAGAAAATCCAAGAATTTCTAAACAAAGGTATCATACGCCCATCTACTTTTCCATGTGGTTTGTCGATTATTTTGGTACCAAAGAAGTGCAGGACTTGGCGCATGTGCATAGATTTCCATGCACTAAATAAAATCGCGGTAAATAATTTCTATCCACTCACACACATTGATGATTTGATTGATCAGTTAAGGTATGAAAATTATTTCAGTAAGATAGACTTACGAAGTGGTTATCATCAAGTTAGAATAGCTGAGGAGGACATTTGGAAAACTGCATTAAAAACTAGACAAGGATTGCTTGAGTGGCTAGCCATTTGGTCTAACAAATGCTCCAACTACTTTCATGAGAGTTATGAATGATGTCATAAGACCATTTCTAGATGAATTCGTCATTTTTTACTTAGAGGATATTTTTATATTCAACAAATCAAGAGATGAACATGTCATGCATGTGAACAAGGTACTTGATGTCTTGAAAAAAGAGAAATTATTTTTAAAGATATCGAAGTGTGAGTTTGGCAAGACTTCTTTAGTATATTTGGGACACATTGTTGGAGGAGGTGAGTTGAAGATATAACCTTTCAAGGTAGAGGTCAATCTGAATTGGCCCAAGCCTAATACAATTACGAAGGTAAGAAGCTTTCTTGGGGAAACACAGTATTGGAGGAAATTCATTGCTAATTTTTCTTTCATTGCAGCTCCATTACATGCATTCAAAAGTGTCAAGAAAGTCTTCCATTTGGGAGATATGAAGCAAAGATCATTTGATTCTTTAAAACAAAATATCATTTCAGGACCGGTATTGGCTCTTTCAAATATTAGACAGCCATTTTAGATCCAAAGATATGTAAGTGATTACGCCATGGGAACATTTCTCATGCAGCATGGTAAGCCTATTTTGTTTCATTCTGTAATTTTTAATGGACCCGTGACTAACTATCCCACCTATGGAAAAGAGTTATATGCATTGGTACAAAGTTTAAAGAAATGGAAGCACTATTTTATGGGGAAAGAGACCATTATACATACTGACCATCAACCATTACAGTACTTACAATCATAGTCAAAGTTGCAGCAATCAAGAAATTTCAGATGGATGGTATTTCTACAACAATTTCATTTGGTTATCAGGTATAAAAATGGAACCTACAATAAGGTAGCTGACATGATCTCTAGCCCTATTTTAAATTCATATATTATACTCACTGGCACAATTCAGTTATGCATGAAATTTACATTGAACAATATGCATATGATAGTGATTTTCAAGATGTGTATGAAATCTTGAGTCAAGGAAACCAAATTGAAGAGTTAGATTATCACATGAATAAAAGTTTGTTATATCACTTGGGCAAGTTATGTATTCCATAGGGAGAAATAAATAGTATCATAAGGGAGGAACATACTTCATTGATTTTTGGACATTTCAGTGTAGGCAAGATAGTAGTGAATCTCCAAAGGTATTGTTATTGGCTACGCATGATTGATAGTGTATCTCATTTTATTAGAGGATGTTATTTGTGTGCAATAAGTAAACCTAGTAATAGGAAACATGGATTGTACACCACTTTTGGTTCCTTCACATCCTCGGGAGAGTATCTCAATGGATTTTGTAGGTGGTCTACCAATGTCATGGAAAGGTCATGACTACTTATATGTTGTGGTAGATAGGTTCAAAAAAATGTGTCCTTTGATGCCATGTAAAAAAAAAAATTACAGCTGAACAAGAAACTCATATTTTCTTTCAAAATGTATGGGTTCATTTTGGTCTTCCTACTTCTACTGTAAGTGATCGAGATTCCAGGTTTGTTGGGAATTTTTGGTCAAAATTGTGGGACATTATGAACGCAAAGTTGAAGAAGAGTACAACCTTTCATCCACAAACAGATGGATAGGCCAAGGTGGTTAACATGACAGTCATTCATCTTCTTAGAGGTTATTGCAGCAAACATCCCAAGTTGTGGGATGAAAAGTTGCATTACATTCATCATGCATACAACAGGGCAAAGCATTCTTCCACAAACACATCGACATTTGAGGCATGTATTGGGTACTTGCCAAGATTGCCTTTGGACTTCATGTTTGAGAAATATGTTGCTATAGATGTTCATAGTGACATAGATAAGGCAAGGAATTTGTAATGTTCCCAAAATTGGAACAGCTACACTATTGGGAATATCTCAAGATATTACCAATGTGGAGATCAACAATACATAAACATGAACTGGAAAATAGTAGTGAATGCATTAAAACCAAAATTCTAGAAGATCCACATAACCATTAGATTAGATTATAGCAGCAACAAATGTATACAAGATCTTGAGGAAAGGATCTCTCAAGCTAGGCATTGCAACCCCAATGAAACATATACATGAAAATGGAGAAATACTGCTATACAAGAGAAGCCCTGGCTATGACTGCGTAATCGTTGAAGGAGAACTGCTGAAAAATGTCAATAATATATAGATATGACAATAGGTAGCTCAAATAATGAGGGGGAGCAAGATCTCAACCCTTGGAAACATACAATACACAATCCTCAGAAGGATTGGCTGAAATACAAGCAAAATGGTAATTCTGCAGAAATGCTGGAGTTGTTGGGTAGCTGCAGCAACTCAAGAAATGGAAACAAATGGAGAAGACTGAAGATGATGAAATCAATTACAAGATCTCCTCCAATGGATCTCTAGAATGAAAGGCTGATCCTCTCACCTAAGATCTAACCCTCCAAACATGAGGAGCAAGTCTCCACTACAAATACACTCAGAAATAATGTAGTCTAGAGAAGGGACTGTGTTGTTGGTGAAGAGAAATGCTTGGCATGATGCCAATGATCTACAATATGCTACTAGATCTCCCTCACTGACCTCCCAGAGGAATAGAACTCCCTCCTCTGACAGATGAGCCAAGGAAATGGTATATGGTGTCCTCCATTGCAACACCCCAGCAACACTGCATTATACTTGAGTAGAAATAATGCAGTAACTGAAAGGAGAAGCTTTGGCCTTGAGCCAAGAGATATGGAGAATGGAGAAAAATCCTTCATAAGGCCTTTCAAGAAGGAGAAGGAACCCTAAATATGAATTCCCTGGCAATTCTTGCTAAGCAGCCAATAATGCACAATGTCTGAATAGACATGAAATGAATAATCATAAGCATGAGAAACAATGGTTGCCTTTCCCTCCTTTTAAACAAGTGAAAGCTCTCTCTCCATGGGCCCCATCCATTTAGGGTTTCCTCCACCAAATATCCTCTTCCCCATTCACACTGCACTGTCTTCTAAAGTAAGCCACTCCTCCTATGGCAGCACTGTTGACTTGGTCAAACCAGACCTTGTCTTCATGCATTTTCCCCTTTTCACACTTGAGGGTGCAAAATCAAGCTACTTTGATGATCCATTTCACATTATGAGGGATTTTATTGATGTTTTTCATGAGCATGGGCCTCCTTACCCATTTATTTAGTTGTTGGGTGATAAAAGCAAAACTTTAATGTTCCTTTTAGCCATGTGCTAAAATGGGAATATTACAGTCATAGTGACATAGATACATAGTTTTAGAAATATGTTGCTATAGATGGTCATAGTGACATTGATAAGGCAAGGAATTTCATTGAGAAAATTTAGTTGGTACATCACACAATGCAAGAAAAACTTGAAAAGAGTCAAAGAAGTTACAAGGCAGGGCATGATAAACATCATGTTGATCACAAATTCTAGGTTGGAGATGAAGTTTGGTTATATATCAGCAAAGAAATATTGCAAAGGAAAGGTAAGAATCTCAAGCCAGTTCGTTATGGTCCATTTAAAATTATGGAAAATATTTGTAGCAATGCATTTAAGCTAGAGTTGCCTCCTTATATGAAAATACATTCTGTCGTTAATGTTGAAACTTTGAGATTGTTTGAGCGTGCTTTGATTTTCTAACTGCCATCAATAGATGATTTCTCGCTAGAATATCTTGATGAACTTCAGCAAGATCTCATACTTGATAGAAGAACCAGAACTTCAAGGAGAGGGAATGTCGAATACCTTAAAGTGGGAATCAAGGGAAAAATCCTTGCAAGGCCAAATGGATGGAGATTGAAAGAGTGAGGGAGTTGTACCCTCACCTGCTGAATGATTTATAGTATCTTTTATGGTCCAAAAGGCTTCTAGTGGGGAGGAATGATCAAAGGCTCAATATTTAGCACAAAAATGAAAGTTCTCAAAAATGATCCAAACCAGAACGATCAGATAGATCTTGTCGCCAGGATTCCGGCACAATTAGTTTTGTCAAAATTTGACTCTGGATGAATAAGTTATGACCTGCTATCCATTTTCCCAAATAGGTAAAAAATGAGCAGAATAATGACATAATGATGACATGGTAGTCTAGTCAGCACTCCAAGTATATCTAGGGAATATTCTCCAATTTTAGCGCAATGACACTATGACAAGTGTCGCAGTCAGATTCTCTAGTCAACTTTGGAAGTGAATTTGTTTTTTTCTTACATCTATTTCTAAGGCTGAATTAGATTTTTTTTTAGCTTGGAGTAGTCCAACCAGAGCTGGACACATGGTGTAGCCACGGTCTGCCACATGCCCCCTCCCATTTTTATTCATCATATGACTGCACACAAGGGGCTCAACAACCGGCGGGAAATTACGTTAATAAAACCTGCTTAATTACATGCTAATCCATACTTAACACTAATCTAATCCGACAGTTAACGTTTGAATAACGCACAGTTAATGACGCACTCATCCAACTAAGCCATCATTAACTATGTTTTAATCCGCAATTAAACTGACGATGTAATCGGCGGAGGTGCCTTTTTAGGTGGATTTTCTAAATTTAGTAGGGTTAGCTAGATTTTTTTGAGATTTGGAGGAGAAATAGTCGGGAAATTGGTTTTTTCCATAACTGAGCCAATTTTCGACCAAATTTGGGTCAAGAAGAGTCATTCTTGATATATTTTGATGTTTTGGAGCCATTGGAGCAGGTTGCAGAGGAAATAGGAGACTATAAACAACATTTTTGCATAATTGAAGCTAATAAAAAGGCCCATGCCATGGAAGCTGAACCAAGGAGATGTAGCCCAGGAGGGGTGAACTCCTTCATCAAAACAATGTGTTATTGATTCAATTGTCATGGTTTGTTGTGTGTTTATATGCTTCTCTTCAAAATTTATTTTCCATGCTTTTATGTTCATGAAATAAACTTAATCTCCACAAGTTTGTTTTGTTTATCAATCATAAGCACTTCCATAAACCCTTGTACAAGAAGCAAACACGCGTGCTTTTATTATAAATCTGAAACTGATATTAGCACAAAAATAAGTAAAAATCAAATTTAGATTAAAAAAATGAGGTCCACACCTTGAGAGATTTGATCCCTCTCGATGCTTGATAGATCTGTAATTAACATGGATCTAAGTTGGTATGATTTAAACATGCTATATTATTATATTTAGGATAATTTTAAAGGAATTTATTCTTATACTTTAATTTTTTATTTTATAGCTTTTACAAATTTATTTATTTTAAAGTGTTTTTGGTTAAATTTAGTTATTATTGTGTTTATTACTCAAATTTGTATTTCTTATGTAGATACAAATTTATTAACTCCATCATTACACTGAAATTCATGTACTTTGTAGTGTACATGTGTCTCTCACCTAGCTTAGAGTTTGCTCCCACTAGCTTCACATTGAAACAAATCACCATATTCCTAAACAACATCATATTTTCACAATCTCCTCATTATAGTTTGACAGTAATGACCAAGTGAGTAGTTGGGAAACTCAACCCAATCGACCTTGATCAAGTTTCTCCTACATCCAACCTAAATCTAATTTATACAATTTTTTTTATATTTATGCTAATTTTCGATCTTGTTCTTGTGTGTGTCCCACCAATGCGTAAATGATATGTGTAAGGCTTGTAGTCTCAACTATTTAGGCACATATGACTCAAAATAATTTACAAAAGAATATACATATGTCACTCCATCAAATTTTGTGGGATTGTGTAGCTCTATTCCAACCCATTGAACGATGCAAGTAATATGTGCACACCTTCTAGTAGAAATTCCAAATAATCTTTGCTACTAGTTCTCGAATGCTTCCCACAAATCTAATGGAAAATAATGCTATACCAACTAAACATAACATCAGTAGTTGGATTTACATAATATTCCCTTCATGAGGCCACATTTTAAAGGTTTTCAAGGTCATATGCATTGAACTAATCCCGTATAGGTCCCACATAGCTGTCTCTTTCTCCTGGGTCTAACGACATAGTAACCCATAATTCTCCTAATTTGAAAATCATCTATATTTTATCTAGGTTAATTATGACCTATTTTTCAAAATCCCAAAAATTCCTAGTGAAGTAGGATATAGGTTGGCATCATATAAAATCTCTATTACTTCGAAATTAATAGTGTTTTTTATTCCATTAATTTTGACTTCTATACATGTACTCTACCAATGAGAATGATCTTGAATACAGAAAATGGGTGACCAAGTTAATTTCAACCTCCCCATCATATTCCATGTTTTCTAAGTAAGGATATTTACATATAATCTTAGATTTAGAATAATATTTCTCATGTAATAATCCTCTTTCTCTGTGCTAAATTTGAATTATCAGCTTGTCCTTTTGTGCATAATGTGCTTAACTATTCATTAGGGGGTTTCTTCAATGGATAATTTTCATTATTTTATGCACTGATTAATAATTTTGTGTAGTTTTTATAAATCCAACTCATCCTTCATTAGTTCCAAAAAACTCTTTAAGAAATTATTAATAAGGCTTACCTCCTAAGCAACTTCCCTAGATGTATATTTCTCAGATACCAGTGGCATGTCATATACAAGTGGTCCCTAATGCATGGTAGAGCTCGATGGGACCCATTTCTATCACAAGCCACTCTCTTCTGGATTACTTTAATGCATCATTTCCTTTTACTATATCAAACACTTGGGTTTTCTCTACAACTTTTCTTACCCATTGATGAGGTTGACTCCCTTTTTTAACCATGTCTTCTCTTATCCTTATTACTCCTCACATAAATTATCCTACTTTTGTATGGTCTCTATGAACTTTAGCATCTACTATTTGGATGTTCTAACACCACTTCTCCTACCACTTCATAATTATCTAAGGAAAATCATTAATAGCATGATCTAACTATTTACAATATGTACAAGTTGTGCAAGGATTTCAGAAATCCTGCATAATATGTCCTCGCTACGCGCAATTATATAAAATCAATGACCCCTAGCTCTTATGAATTTTTCATGTCCTCTACCTTGGAATATTGGTCCTCTTCCTTGAATTCCATAGCCTCTATCTGGATTGGTGTAGGCTCCTGGTTAGTTATAAGTTTTCACACCTACTTCAGTCCCCTCAATCTCTTGTATCCTGTATGCATCAAAAGTGCACTCCCTCATGAGCTCCATTGTGTAACATGTATGGATATCATGTCCCACCAATTTACAAAAGTCACCAAATAAAGTCTTGACCGAGCTCTGATATTTCGATGTCATAGAACAAGTTGTTGGTAAGTGACCCCATACTCTACAAATCTCGTACCAGAAGACCCTACCTTGTGCCAAAGGGTTGGAATCCATTGTACCCATATACTTTGTCACAGTTAGACACTCATTTATTTGGTGGCCTTCTTTTCTACATATAGTGCATCATACCAACTCACATTTTTACTTTCCTTTGGCTAAATATTGTCACTGATATTTTCAATGTTGCTACCTATGATTGAACCTAAGGAATTCTTGGATTGGTTTTTCTTCTTATGGGAGATGCTTCTAATTTCATCAAAATATCTAATGTTTAAAACTATGACACAATATTTTGTATAGATAATGGGATGAAGATGGGAGGAAAAAAACCCAATTGAACCATTCCTTGTTATGTGAATCTAGAATCTAAAATTTTAATTGGTCCATCAACAACTTAAATATTTGATCAAAGTCCCATACCGACTAATTATCATTCTTCCTTATCTTTGATCTATATAATACACTAATATTCTAATTTTATTTTATGAAACTCTTTCAACAACTCTTCCTTGATATTTGTTAATGATCTAGCTTTCCCTACTAGTGCAATAGCCTTATATTTCTTATACCAGGTAAGTGTGCTATCCTTGAAAGTGGTTTCCAATTATGAAACCTTTTTTGGCTCATATTGAACTTTATTAATTGTCCATATACCCAAGCAAATGAATAGATGTTATCTAGGATCATTTTTCCTGATACCATGGAAAAAAACCATTCTCAAGGTTGGATCAACACCCACATTGTGTATTGCGTAGTTCTACCTAGTGATACTCATCCTGAATGAATCTTTGATACTTTGTGTTCTTCCACTTTAACTTGACTACTTTTACTACTTTGATTATCCTTACCAATATCCTTACTCTATTCATTGATTAATAATGTATACAACAAGCCCATGGGGCATACAATAGACAATGATGGGGTGTATAGTTAAGTGACTTCTCCATGTGAAGGCCACTGATTCGAAACTCTATGGGAAAAAATATAGTCATGTGAACTGTTGGTGTGACCGAGGCCATGTGTGATCCCTGGTTTACTTTGATAGCTTATATACCCCTAGGTTTGGGTTTATCAACCCAGAGGTCAAGCCTAATTTAATATATGATGAAATTAGACCACTTGAAAAACAAAAAACAATAATGTATACAAAAATCTATCAAATGGTCTTAGCTCTTAAATTGGATATGTGCATGGTGTCATGGGTTTGACATAGGTTACAGCCTAATCATGATGAATAAGATATGTTGGATATTCATATTCTAAGACGGTATAATGATTTTATTCCTTATTCCTCATCCCATTGTTACTTCAACTATGTGATATTTTGTTACCTTTTTGCGTGGTGTCCCATCATGCAGGTGGTATGCATTGTTTGCACCTTCTTCCTGTTTTTTAATATCCATTTGTTCCCTATCATTAATTCATATAGTATTTACTTTCTCCCTACTATATCCCATGCATATTTGTTTCCTTAGGCCATCCTTTGGTCAAACCCTAATCTCCCCATTATGGGTAAATAAATTTAGCTACTCATGTTGTAAGACTCCAATGACATAACCCCTTTATCCCACAATTTTTTTTTATCCATGTAGGAAATGATATTAGATATATTCCTCACATTACATTAAATAATTTACTTTTAGTTGTGTTGTATGACTAAGAATCCTCCACAACAAGTTCACCAATATAGCCCTCTAACACAGTATTCAACCAAAAATAAATTGTGTGAGAAACCTTGTTATTTACAAAGTTCACCCTCTAGATCAATTATGGAGTCCAATCGAAAAATACAATAGGATGTTGAGTCTCATTTTCTTCATACAATATTTGTAATCATGTATCCAAAGCCATATGAAACTCAACAAAGAATATTTCAAGAAAATTTGTAAAAACATACTTTTACATCCATTTTCAGGACTAATCTACTAATTTTTGGCATGCTCTGTAGCGAACTTGTGTTCTTTTTCCTCTACTCACTCATGTATCTCCTTCTTAATAGGTACACACATCCCCTTTAGCCGCAAATCCTAGTATTAACAACAAAAATATTGTTGGTGTGGAGGGGGTTAGATGACCCTTTTAGCAACACATGCAAGAAGGTGAAGTCTATTGAAAATGCAACAAGAAAGACACAATTTTTATTTTTCCTTAATTAAAATTGAGGAAATTCGAAATTTCACATCAATGGACAACTTGGAGGAGTTAATTGAGGTAACATGGCTCTTGTCACTCAGTTAAGAACACTCAATTTGATTTAATGATTTGAAGTTGATTTTACTTGAGCTAATTCCTAAAAAATAGGAGCTCATCTCAGTTAATTTGAGTTAGGGGCATGGAGTTCAATTGTGTGCAGTGTGTTCCTAAATTTTAGAAGCCTAGGTTGAGTTAATTTCAGTTTTATCAATTTAATTTAGTTAAATTTAGCTATGGTCAGTTAAACTAACTATAATTGTTGGAGGAACTAGTGGAAGGTCAATTTGTTGAAGTGAAACTTCAACAACACTTAGTGATCATCTAGATAACTAATCAGTAAGCCTAAATTAGCTCATGCATGCAAAGAATTTTAATTTCCTAGTTGTAGTGAAGTTTCCAAGGTAGTGTACAATTAATTATATAATAGATTGAGTGTATAGTTCATTGTATTGGTTATGTGATCAACCCAGAGGAATTATGCAAGAAATAGGGGGAAATTCCTATTTAATAGGGGCTAATTCCTCCATGAATAAATCAAGGAAGTAGGGGCTCAAGGCAAGGGAAAAATTGACTAAGTATAGGTCGGAGGCCTTTGGGGAGCATACAGATAGGTTGTGCATTTGCAAGGTGAGCTCAATTGAGAAAAGAAATTGTAATACATATTTATTTCAATTGATTAATGCAAGAGGCATTGGGGTTTTTAGCTAATTATTTTCCCTAGATAATAATAAATTTTGAATGTGTGTGATTTGTTATTGCATGTTGAAAATTTTGCTATATATCATGAAATAATACCCTCTGAATAGTAGAGTAGGTTTGTGTCTTATGATTTTGGTTAAAAATTCATGAGAAATTGCAAATCTACATTGTAATTTCTACATGGTATCAGAGTTGGATTCACAGTAGAGCATAAGTTCGAAGTTTTTTCTCAAAGGATTGAATTTGGAGATCTATGTTGCATATTTTCTTAAGAATTGAGAAGATGGCTTTTAATGGACTAAGGCTAGAGTATGCCTTGGAAGGAACGTATAATTTTCTTTCATGGAAGGATCACATGGAGGAAGTATTGGATGAAAATTGTTTTCTAGAATACATCAGGTTAGATGTTTCACAACCACTTTAATATGATGCCCAAAACCATGCTCAGTGGAAGGAAGATGTAGCCAAAGCGTTGAGAATATTGTTGGAGGGTGTACATGATCATATTTTCTCGAAATTCCATGGAAAGGAAAATTCATTCATGATGTGGAAAGCACTGTCAGAACTATTTGAGAATAATAGTGACCACAGAAATTTGGCACTCAAGGATAATATTCAAAGTATCAATATGTGAAATAATGACACAATTTAACAGTATCTAACTAGGTTCACATAGTGTCATGATGAAATTTGTAGAGTCAGGGTCAATTTCCCTGAAGAATACTTGGTAGGCCTAGCCCTTATGGACCTTCCCAAGACCTATCACAGTTAAAAAGATTTGGTGAATGGGAAGGAGAAACTACCGAATTGGGAGTGCTTATGGTATGATTTGGTACCTGAGGAAGTAAGGTTTAATACCATAGATGGAACCTCCTCCAAAGAAGAGGAAGAAGAATTTTCTCTAATCAACAAAGGAATGAAAGGAAAGGGGAAGAATTCCCAAGGTGAGGCTAATTATATCCAAGAGGGAAAGAAGAAAGAAATATCCAAAATCAAGTGCTTTCACTGTCACGAATTCAGGCTCTAGTCCATAAATAATCCACAAAAGAAGGAAAACAAGAAGGAGCTTGCAATAGTAGAAGTAGGTGAATCTTTGGATTCACAGTTCAATATTCAATTCACTCTCATCACATGCATGATGAGCACAATGATGGGGAGCATGTGCTACTTGGACAGTGATGCCTCATTCCACATAACGGGGAATAAATAATTTTCAATGAGTTGGGGGAGAAATATCTCCAGATGAACATTGAGTTTTGATACGATGAAAGTTACAACATGACTGATATTGGTACATTCACCTTTCAGAGGGAGTCAAAATCCCCTATTAGAATCAAGGATGTGATGTTTGTTTCAGGTATAAAGAAAAATATCATCTTTGTAGCAGTGTTGCAAGACTTTGGTTATGATGAGATCTTCAACAAAGTAAAGGAATTCCTGAGACACATAACCGTAGGACAGGTGACACATATTGGTGCTCGAGTCAAGAACTTGTATGCACTTGAGGTAGAATATGCATGCAAAGACTTGAGGAGTAAGGCAGAGACTAGAGATATGGTGGTTGAGAGGGAGCATGTTAGACCTGCCAACATGGAGCCTCAAACGTGTTGGGTTCTTCATTTTTGGAAGGGATAACATAGTGCGAAGGAAATTTTGGATGAAGCTATCAGAAGAAGAGCACCAAAAATATAAAATGGCAGTGGATTTATTTTGGAACTCACGCATTAGAAAAAAAGGGAGTGCACTGAAGAACTAGGGACCGATGTTGATACGGTCAAAGAAGAACCAAGGTATTGGACATAGGTATTGTAAAAATAGGATCAAGTGAGCGATGTATCATATCAAGTGAGGGCAACAATAAAATAAGGAAAAATACAGTGAGAAATGAGTTTAGAAAGTGCCACAAGGTTCAGACTGAATCAACAGATAAGATAGAGATGGATGCTCTGAGTCATGTATTCTTTAGATTTGGAATCTAATCATTGTAATGATTTGTATTTATATTTTTTACTCTGTGCATGAATTTTTGAATGCTGCAAGATACAATTCCCTGTATTGATGTAATAGACTACTTTTTTTATTAATGGATGTTGGGAATTCTGGAAAATGTTTGTGTGTTTATGTAACCCCTTTTAATTTTTTTTTGAATGCATATAATTTCTGAGTGATCGGACTAATTTTATCGATTAAGATCGATTTTAATAATAGTTGCATGACTTGTAGTTAATAATACCTAATCCCCCCTGTAATATTTTATGGTTTTGGCTCACCTCGAGTGAGACTCTCCTTTATTTATGAAGGGGTGAAAATGTTGACAAAGTGCTAGACTACGCAGGCTCTTTGTTGGCACCCTCGTTCGAACCTTGGGTCAAACTGAAATCATAATTTTCTCACCAAAAAATTGTTTCATTGTTAGGACCTCTAGTTTTCTCAAATGGGGTTTAGATCATGTGTCCATGGTATATATTTTGCAAACTACAAAAATGGTGGCATGAGGAGGTGGATCGTTTTGTCTTACAATAGGCACAACTGAGGCAAAAGAATCTGGATTGGGTAAGAGAGGAAATATTATATGCGGCACCTACTTGTGATTAGTATGAGATATCTTGGTGTGAGTTTCCTGAGAAGCTAGAGAATTGGCTGACTCAGTTCCATCATAAATAAATAATCCCGAAACAACCGAGATTGCATTGGAACTAAACTAGACCAGATCTGGTCGATCTTCATCAGTTGGATATAGAACTGACAAGAGTCATTGATTTTTGGGTTAACGCAACTCTCAAATCCTATATTATCATATTTTGAGCATAATATATATTTAAATTGTAAATGTGAGGGTAGCTTCTGAAGGAAATTCGACTTTTGATTAAGGTGTTGTTAGTAGAAGACCATCTGTTGGATTTTAAACTAGGTCAAATGGTAGCTTAAACTACTTGTGCTGGGAGAATCGATTGGGGGGGGGGGGAATGTTGTATTGTTGTGGGAGGATGAAGGAAGTCTTATAATGAATCAAGAAGAGTTGTGACAAGAGAGAGATTTAAGAGAATTTCACAGGGCTAGAATCACTGAAGAGTGGCGTGAGAAGAAGTTGTGAGAACTTAGGGCCAAAAGAAGAGTGTTACAATTGATATGCAATGCTGTCAGGAGTTTGGAAGAGTGAAAGAAGGAAATGGAGACTCCATAATTGTGGAGAGGAAGTGAAGGAGAAATTCATTTCTCTAGCAAAATGGGAGATGCTAGCCAAATTCGAAGTGAAACTCGAATGGAGGGTTTATAAGTGGCTACTCTGAGGCATGAGGAAGGAGAAGGATTTCAGACACCTAAGATAGATGGTCATTTGACTAAAATATCATATGAGGATACCCAAGTGGATGATGATATACACTTTTTGATGAGGCGACTTTTCTTTGAATATGATTTGAGACTAGACAATAGCACCTTGCAACATAGCAACATACCTACTCCTCCTCCCTCTAACCTTCCCCTGGTACTATATCAAAGCCAAAAAAAAATATTTCAAAGGCATGAAAATTTCTTAAAGCTCATTCGTTTCTTCAAGGTACAGGTATTTCTAGTAGTGTTAGTCATCCAAGTTCAGTTAGATATTCACAACTTGGTTCAAGAGGGTTTGTAGTTGTCTATACACTGCAATCAACTATGGTTGGAGTTGCAGTTGGGTCTCTTACGTGATACTCTAATTTTCTGGGGTAGGGGGGATGAATACGTTGAACAACATTGGTATCTGTGTGAAGTTGTTTGGCGATCCTGCTAGATGCCTAATGCTACCAAGCTCAATGAGTTTCAGACCACATTGAGGGAATAAACATTGATATGATTCATAAAATTGATTGTGTTAGCAGTCCACTAGTTCTTCGAAGGCTGAAAAGGAGACTAAAAAAGTTAAGCACAGACCACTTTGACCTAGTAGCTAGACCAGCTAGGCTAAGAGGGCTTTCTTAATGTGATCACAGCCAAGGATTGACTGTGACATGAAATATATTAGGATATATATGATAGGCTCAGGTAGGGTTTAATAAATTTAGTGTTTGATGTTGGATCAGGGATGAAACCATGTAGATAGGTCTAGGTATCAAAGGGTTTATAGCTGCAAAAATATAAAAGATAAAGGTAGAAATGGATTTATGATGGCTTTAGGGTTTTATAGCTATGTCAGTGAGTTTGAAAAGAGTAGAGGGATTTAATGAGCATGTTCATTCATGAATTCATTAAACTGGAAGCATGAAACACAAAATGAAATTTCCATATAAACATATCTAAATTAATAGAATTATGCCTATGAATTGTAAGGAAAGCCACTGAAGATACAAGATATGAAAGAGGAGCTATATATCATTCAATAAATACTATAATAGACAAAATACATGATAATAAACTCACTGCACATGAATTCCTAGATAATAGATGCAACTACATCCTTTGATTTCTGAATATGAAAGTCAAAGTACAAGCCACAAGATAACAATCCTCTGATGTCCAACTAGTAAAATGACTCTGAAAATGATATATATATATACCAAAATAACATATCCCCTCTGTCAGGGGTCGAATCCATCAGTTGTGGAGCTGATTACATGATAAGCTCAACGAAACCATAATGTCTAGTGGAGGTCAACCAATTCACCTCATCATAGGAACATATATACATTTGACCAAAAATTACATTCACAAGCATGTATCTAATCTATTTCACTATTTACCAGCTCAATTACACCTCATGACATCATCATTCATCAATTACATAGGTCAAAAAGTTAAACTAGGTCGAACAACCTGTAAAAATTTCCTTCTGGAGAAAGCGTAGTGAAATCTGTAGAAATCGTAGCGAGCTGAGAGAAAGTGTAGCGAGATGACGAAAATTAACTTTTGGAGGCCTTCCAAGTGTCCAAATCATGATCTGAAAGATGTTGTGGAAATATTTGGATGTCTGCTACATGATAAGCTCATCAAGAACTTAAAACGGTGGCTCCTAACCCTCCAAATATTCATTCTCCCAAGAGTACTTATAAAGCATAGCGAAGGCTCCAAAAACAGGGCAGAAAGGTGATTTTAGCATGTTTCTGGGCATTTTTACACCCCAGAAGTGGCTGTCATGGCTCAACCACTGACTTAGATTAATGTACTCATCAAGGGGAATCCAAATATTCTGAATTTTACTCTAATGGACCCCACCCAAAAAAATCGTAGCGTGGCCCTATTAGGTCCTTATATTACTAGCATAGTCCCTTATTGTTATTAGTGTAACCCCTTTATTGTTATTTTTGTACCCCTCTAACCCTCATATTGTTATTATTGTGCCCTTACATTATTATTGTTAGGTCAACTAGGATTACATTGTGGCCCCATGGACTCCTATATATAGAAAGGAGGTTTTTTCATTTGTATCATCCAAGAATGTTCATTCATGTAATGTATTGGAGGTTTCCCCCTCAAGGTGGCTTATTTATAAGGCGTTGATATCTCTTTTCTTCTATTTTTGTAGTTGGTTTCACAACATTTGGTATCAGAGCTTTGGATTCTAGGGTTTCGCTGCGCCAAACAGGTCATTGTGGCATGTTCGATATAACATTTTTTCTATGAAGGTTAAAAAGCTGAAATTTTTAGAGTGTGAAGTTGAAAGCTTGAGGAACATTGTCGCAAATTTTCAGATCTTGATTCGCAATATATTTGGAGATATGATCTGTGGAAGTTAGGGCTTTTTGGAAGCTCCTGCATTTAACCTAAACAGGTCATCGCGGAACTTTTTCTATAAATTTGTTTCTACGAAGGTTTAGAAGCTGAAATTTTTAGAGCGTGAAGTCAACATCCTTAGAAATGACATCACAAACGTTTGAAGCTTGGTTCAAAATATTTTCAGAGATATGATCTGTGGAAGTTATGGATTTTTCAAGCTTCTGAATTTCATGTCAAAGAGGTGATGGTGGGAAAATATTCATAACTCTCTCTTTGAGCATCGGATTGGAATTCTGTAAAACATGGTTCAAATCCCATATACTGTAGCTTCCTGTCTGTCAATGTTAGAGCCGAAGGAGAAAGAACTGACATGTGGCAAGTCGCACAAGTTCGCTCTACTGAACCAGTCAATAATTAGGTCATTGTGGGAGATTGTATATAACTTTGTCTGGAAGAATCCAAATCATGTCAGACCTATGGCATTCAAAAAAGGATTCATAGAGCTACCTCAGGGCCAAATTTTAGATATTGATGATCTGTAATCACAGATATAATTCAGTTTCAATATCAAGCTCCTCAAAAGCAAGAAAAACTTGTGTATTTTTTTCCCGAGTTGCATAAGTCTTCAGTAGAAGAATCAGTTTGAAGTGATTCCAAGGGCCTATTGAGAATATATTTTAGTATTGGGTTCTAAAATTCCTCCTAAAAAGAATTCAACACCCATTAAGCCCTCATAGTACTCTACTATGACTCATGAAGATGAAGAATTTCAGCACGATCTATCAAAATTACAAGAGCAAGTTCACCAAATTGTTGAATATTGCAACAAGAAACAGTGAAGGAGGCATCCTGAAACATCATTCCCGATCCTAGTTGGAAAGTGATCACCTAAACTGGAACAGGCTTTGGAGGTGATTTTTATTGCTAAGATATTTTTAGACTGTAATATTTTCCAAGACATCATGTGAAGTCATATTCTATGAGTTGGGATGCTATTTGTGGATGGTTGGTCAAGTTGGAAAAATGGGCCTGGACTTCTATTTTTAGACATATTAGTAGTCTATTTTAGTGCAGTCTAAAAATGAGAATGTAGATAATAATTATGTAATAATATTTTGGACATAAACAATCCTCTCTCTCTCTTTTAGACACTTGGAGTTAAAGTACGATAACAGCACGGTGACATAAGGAATTACGCTATTCCTGAAGGTTAAGTGGAGCTATTGCATGGATACTTTAGTTAGAACTCATGTGAGAGAGTTTAGTGGAGTTTATTGAGGAAGTTAATGGAGTTGTGTTCAGTTTAACTAATATAAACATAGTTGAGCTATTTGTATCTAGTCTTAGCCGATTGATACAATTAGTGAAATCGTTCCTTTGTTATTATTAATTAATTCATAATTATAAACTCAGTGTCATTAAAAAATATATGGATTGCTTCAGTGCATGGACAGTTTCAGTGGAGACCAGTGCAGAGATAGGTGAAGGAGCAGGTTAACTATTAGTTGTGACTATACTGTTGCATATTTTCAACAACTAGTGATTGGAGAAACCAATGAGGATTGCGCAGTACAAGCTAGGTGGTTCGAAGTTATTTATGAGCCATTCTACAGCATTGATTACACAATAGAGGCTGGCTATTAGGTGGCAGAAATTGGAGCATGTGTTTCTTAGATCTGAAAGCTTGATAGTTAAATTGTACAGCATTGGAGATTATAAAGGAGCTTGTAGGATTTTGCTGTGGTGCTACATGATCTATATGACATATAATATACAAATAGTTGGGGTTTTCAGCTTTAAGCTTTCCTGGCTCTTTGTGTTCATATGTGTGATTGTTTATGGTTTTAATGTGCGCATGCAATTGATTTTATTTCCGCAATTAATGATCAATGGTAAGAGAGATTATGTATTGTGCATGAAGATAAAATAGTGTGTGTGATCAAGAAAGTCTCGGTGAATAATATGAGTTATTAATTCTACACAAATTTACCTCTCGCAAAGAGAAACAAAAAATGAAATGGAAGTTTTGAAGAAAGTTATGGAAGCTAAGATGGATGGTTTGAAGAAAGGAGTGGAAGCTAAGATGGATGGTTTGAAGAATGACATGGATGGCATGGAAGCTTGCATGGAAGCTAAGAAGGATGACATGGAAGAAAAATGGAAAACAACATGGAAAACATGAAGAATGATCCTACAAAAGAAGACTTGGAGTTTGAAAAAGTTGATACAAAATGTTTCATGGTGGCGAAGATGATGACTTCTGACTGATGAACAAAATAAATGTTAATCACGAATTCGATAAACTCTAATGTTGGTTAAAGAACCACCATATTCCAAAGATGGATATGAGGAAGTTTGATGGCAAGTGGATCCTAACATGGATACTACAGATGGAGCAATATTTTGATCTCAATAATGTGCAAAACACACAAAAGGTACGCATTGCAACTTTACATTTAGAAAAAAATACATTTGTATGGTATCGATGGCTTTTCTCTCGTAAAAAAATTGTCACTGGTCAATTTTTACAGAAGAAATGATAGTGCATTATGAGGATACAAAGAGAAGCACCTTCTTTAGCCAATTGATAAATCTCAAACAAAAGGGTTCAGTGCCGGAGCACATTGAGGACTTCCAAAAATTGAATATAAGGCTAACTGATATTCTAGAGGAACATAGGATTGATGTCTTCATAGGGACTTTAAAGGATAACATCCAACATGAAGTTCGCATTTGGGAACCTGATTCATTGGATAAGGAATTCAGATTGGCAAGAAAAATTGAATGTAAAATTATGGTGACAAGGAAGCCTACCACTCACATCTATAAAGATGGAAGTGTTGCTACTCCTAGACTTCCACAACCTATAAGGTTGACACCACAAAAATTGGAATAAAAAGAGCAAAAGGGCTTTGCTACAGTTGTGATAGCAAATACACTAAAGGTCATAAGTGTGCTGAGAAGAAGCAATCTCCTTTCATTGCGGAAGCTCTTTTATAAATCATTTCACTATGATTTATACAACCATACAACCAATTACATAAGCGGAAGCTTTCTCTCTATTCATATTCAAACCTATGGTTAAAACCATAATCAAAACCCATCTTATAATATGTCGAATTAATATTCAAATTTTACAACTAAAACCAGATTAAACTTTAACCTTCAATCTTCATATGCGGAGTTTCCTCTATATACCATACTTCAGACCTTGATTAATTAAATATCAACATATGTGCCAACACTTTATCAATCCACCATCTATGAGTGCGTTTTATTACCTTTGACCTTGGTAAAGTTCACCAAAGTATCGACATGCATTATGGTTGGCCAGACTTTCATACTTGCCAACGTAATTTTAATACTCTATCCCTTGGGTCAAAACCCGACATATCAACACCATACTTTATTCATATCAATCCCAACTTTGGTTAAAACCAAAGGTCAACATGTATTAAAGTTCTGGGGTACCACATATATTAAACGTTAAGAGAAATACCATTGCACATCAATGTTGGTCACGGTTCTATTATCACATATCCAACATAATATTTTAACATATATTATATCTACAATCCAAAGTTATGAAACCTCATGATAACCCCTTTTTCCATCGCACTCACCCGTAAGCATTTATATATAATAGCCATAATTAATCATGTATACCAATGCATATTTTAATCTTCGACTTTGGGTTTAAAACCTCGGCATATCATAACGCATAAACACATATCAAACCAAGAACCCGCAACATATTTGGGTCCCGCAACAACTTATAACATACCTTTCGCCCATGCTACTTCACTTGTGATCCAACGGTGGTCGCAACACATCATCCCATCATGCGAAATCCAACGGATATCGCAAAATTTTTAACCTCGTGACTTAATTTTCCAAAATAACGCGAAATTCGTGGTTTCAGAATACCGCTTCAGGACACGTGTCACACACTGGCGTATATCGCGTTTTTTTTTCTTGATACCACTTACCATTTAAAAATTTTTTGAATACCACAAGTGGATTCTTAAGACCACTTCCCTGTTCACGGTTCCGTTGCGTCTTCACTCAAGGTTCCTTTGCATAGTTCTATCGAAACTCGCCTTTTTCTTCATGACTCTGCCTGCTACTTTGTGACTCAAGGTTATTCCTCATTTGCAGAACGAATCGAATTACTCTTCCAACAACGCCTTCACTTAACCATTTGCTTCGCCTTTGTATACCTGTCTATTCACTTATTGCCGGATCTTCTTTTAAGATTTCAAGCCACCCTCAAACAATACTTCACAAATATGACTTTCACATTTTACGCAGAGCATTATAACAATCCCTATGCAACATTCTCACAATGAATTGTTCAAACTGTTCAATGGTATTCAAAACCATTATTCAAAACAAAGGAAAGTCTATCTCAAAACCCAATTGCTCTGCCGGTCGCTTTGATGAATCAAAAACCGAGTTTAAAGCCGAGTTTAAACTAGGCATTAGTATAGTATACTCAAAAAGGTATTACACATCAATTACCTTCAATTTATACACAGAATCTCTAATTCGAACCCTTGCCACAGAGTTTATTCAAAACTGTTTATAAACCCGGATCAACTCACATATGCAATTAAATCATCAATGCATAGATAATTGCACACCACAACGTTGAAATTTCACCTCACTGGTTCTCATACAATTTCTTATTGAAATCAAAGCTCTTTCACATAGAATTTAAATCAACAATATCCATATAATACTGAAACAAATCCTTTTATATACACAACTGAATTTACTTACAAAACCTCCTTGTTTTGGCCAGATCTTCAACTCAGTGGCCCTTTCAACCTCACTACTTTGTCTCTCCAGATCTCCAATCAAATGGCCCTTCTACTACTGCCTCTGCTTCATGTATAATGCTCTCTCGGTTGCCTTTGCTTCTTCCTGGTGTCTAAGTTGCCTCTTTTTGCTGGTTCTTCTTTGTGATAGTTCTGGTGCTGCTCCTTTCTTCTCCTTTGCCATCAATGACAATATTTCCAACAAAAATGTGATAGTTTATCCAATCTCGAGAGAGCTTTTAGAATCCCTTCTGTAAAAGTTCATATTCGTTAGGATTTTATGCTACAGAACCCTGAGAACCCTGTGCATAGAGATAGCAGTGATGCTACATCAATTTATGGTATTCTGCGAATGTGGTTAATCAATGAGAACCTCATACTGCATTGTGTATCCATAATTATAATTGGAATATCTTCGTTTGACTTCACCTGATTACACCATACTCACTCGAAAGAGGCAATACCGAAAACCAATAAGTCGATGATGTGTGAATCATGGTCACTCAACTTGCTTTAAGATTGTTTTTGGTTTTTTTTTAATAAATTTTTCATATATATGATTGAATTTTAATTCAATCATATATGAATTAGTAGATATTAATTTAATTATCTATTTAATTATTAGATAGAGATTTTATGTTTAAGTATTTTGTCTAGATATTTATAATAAGATGTATATCAAAAGTTCATATTTATCTTTTCTTTTAATAATTTTATATCAAATTATTTAATTAAAAAAATGTCATATTATATGTGATATTAATAATTATAATATTAACACTTGGTATTGTCACAAAAGTTACTTATATTTCATGGTAAAGTAAGAGTTATTCTCTATACTTAAGAATGTTGTTTAATTTATATATTAAGTATTTTTATAACTAGTTGACATCCATTTTAGGCTAGGTTAAGATGGATCTAAGCTCCTTTCATTTCCCTCTTTCAATAGGCTATATTCATGGGTCATAGCCATGTGTTCTCATACCATGGGTGAGATACCATAAAGTTATTTTTATTTTAGTGTTATTATTTTTATTTTATTTTGACAAAGTAAAAATGTTTTTTTACGGAGCCAAATTGTTTACATTACACTACTTTACATTAACATGTCTACTATATTTTTATTTTAACTTTATTTTTCTTTTGACAGAATCAAAATGTTTACATTACATTATCGATGGCCTCTTGGCTTAACTTTTTTAATGATTTTTTAAATTTATTTAGCCGATATGAAATGTTTTTTAAAGTAAGTATTTTGATGTTTATGATTGATAAATATCTATCAACATTTATTAATCATTTAGTTTAAATAATTACACTCATTTCAAAATTATTTAAAACATTAATATTTCTCAAGCACTAATATCACTTTTAATCAAATTTATAAACACTGATATGATTTTTAATTAATAAAATTTATAATTAAATTCAATAAGAAAAAATGAATTTTTTATTATACATACAGGTAGCTTTTAAATTATTTGCAAAATAGTCCACTAGAAATTACACAAAGAGGGACTACTTTTCAACTTTCCAAAATAATAGGCGAGTTTAAAATTTCAACTCCCATCTATTTTTTCTATATTGTTACCTGATAGCGTTGATTTTTATCCACACTTTCAATTGGTTTATTATTAATAAAATAAATATAAATTTTAAATTTTAAATTAAAATTACAATTTTTAATTAACGTAGTGATATTGAATATATTAATAAGAAAAAATCATTTATGATGATAATAATAATGATGATTAATGTCCACTATAATTAATATGGTCTATCATATTTTAAGAAAGTAAGAGATTAATTGATATCCTTTAATTAATCTTATATTACTATAATCTAAAAGAAGGAGAGAAACGATCCTAGATCATCATAGTTTTGTTGACTTAACAAATAAAAAAGGTTGGTAATGTGGCAAATATTTTGAAAATAGAAAGGATGTGAGTAAGAATTTGCCACTCTAAGAGAAATTTTTTTTCATCTTCAACCCTCTTACTATTTCAAGGTAACACCCAAATTTTTTTTTTGTAAGCTTCATAGGACCTTTCATTTACGATAAGATAAAGGGCATAGAGTCATACAGTAAAAGAACCAATGCAGTGACCTCAACCTGCCCGAAGGAAACCAGGTCTGTTGGCCACCGCAACGAGTTGTAAGCAGACCAAAAGCGAAATTGTCTAAGCCTATATCTAACAGCTTTAAGGGCTGTAGTATGTCCAAAATAATTATAGCAAAGACCAAAAAGATAGCTAACAGAACCCAAAATTACATACACAAAAAAGGAGTTAACCAACTAAATCAGCAACCGAAGTAGTAGCTGCTTGCCCAA
Organism: Pinus albicaulis; assembly: GCA_034641835.2. Taxonomy (NCBI): domain Eukaryota; kingdom Viridiplantae; phylum Streptophyta; class Pinopsida; order Pinales; family Pinaceae; genus Pinus; species Pinus albicaulis. Next base: position 7,999,207 of record CM076579.1, on the reverse strand, counting down.
GCACCGGTGGCTGGCTATGGAGGAGCTGCATATGCTGTTCCAACTTGCCCACCTTATCATTCAACTGGATCTGTACCTTAGAGATGGCATGCATATCCATCTTCAGATGTTGCAACTCAAACAGAATAGAAGAGGTAAGACTCTGCTTCTCAGTTGCTGCCAAAGCCTTTGCAAGGAGACACTTCATCTTCCAGTATGTCTTAACAGATTGCTGGAAGAGAGTTCTGAGAACAGAGGCGCAGACCTGCAACAATGCTCCAAGAGAGAACCGGGAGAGAATGTGGAAAGCAAAAAAACCAACTTGGAAATGCTCGATCGTCTGCATAAAACAAGGAATGAATGCGCCTGACAAGGTATTAATCATAACAACTGGCCTGTGCATGCAAAGTAATGGCGAGGTGATCGCATCAAGCCAATACACCCACGAAAGGACCATAATCATAATGGGCTAGTGATTCATCCAACACGTGGTTGACAACGTCCACATCAACCTGTACACACCCCGATCGGGGGTGAATGAGAACGATCCCGATCAACAATAACCTGCAAAGGAGGGAGCTCCACTTGCCAAGCCTGGTGTGAACCATTGATATCTAGATGTCTATTGATATGCTTACAAGCCCAATTTGCTAAGTAATCCGCTGCTTGATTCCCTTCTCGGCGGACATGAGAACAAACACCCAATTTTACTTTCAAGCTCATGAGAATTAGTTCTTATCCTGGCAATGTTCTATTTTTTTTAGCACTCAAGACAAAAAGATAATTCTAGTTATCAAGATTGCAGTCGATCATCTCTTTATAATGGTTTAGCTTATTTTTTTTCCTGTAACTCCTTATCCTCCCACAACTTATCCTTAAATTTGGAAGTAATAATATTTTTAATACTATCATTATTCTCCCAAATCATCTCCTTCTTTACTCCCCAATGGTCTAGTCAAGAATAGGCACATAGGTAGGTGGGGGTTTTGGCTAGAGTTAGAAGCAATTTTGCAGAAAGTCTTGACTTCTATGTTGTATAGAGCTGGAGGTGGAGGTTTTGCTAAATTTAGACGCAATTTTGGGGAACCTCTTGAATTCCATGGTGTATAACTGCTTCTTATATATGAGATACCTAATCATAGTCATGCTTTCAATGGGGAAATGCTAGCTTCAATCAAAAGAATATAGAAACAAATATTTCCTTTGATCTTAAAATTATAAATTATAAATTGCTTTTGGATTAGCTCAAACTTCCTTCATATTTTTTTACATACAGTGCAATCTTATATCTCACATTTATAACACTATAAATATTAATTATTTATAATTATTTAAAATAAATTATAAACCCGAATAAATATCTAAAACAAATTATAATAAATTTACACTCGATATTCCCAAAAAAATTATAAATATCAATTATTTATAAATATTTAAAATAAATTATAACCCTCAATAAATGTTTAAAACAAATTTTAATAAATTTAAACTGCATATTAAAAAAAATGACATAAAAACGTCAAAATCCACGCTGAGAGGGGTTGCCTGAAGCAGAACAATTTTGATCTACAAAGTATGGATTTATTTCACTTAATTATCAATTACATTTTTATTATTTTTATATAATTATATTTTTATTATTTTTATTTTATTTTGACAGAATAAAAATATTTTTGAACAAATATAAATGTTTACATTACATTACTTTACATTAAAATGTCTACTACAAAATGTTTACATTACATTACTTTACATTAAAATGTCTACTACATTTTTATTTTAACTTTATTTTTCTTTTAATCTAATAATGTCTGGGTTCAATTAATAATAATGGTGATTTAATTTTATGACTTTTTTCTTTTTATTTAGCAAATATGAAATGTTTTTTTGGAGTAAGTATTTAAATGTTTATGATTAATAGATACTCATCAACATTTATTAATCATTAAATTTATAATAAAACTCATTTCAAAATTATTTAAAACTGCTATCACTTTTAATCAAATTTATAAACACTGGTATCACTTTTAATTAAATTTAATAAAAAAAATGGAATTTAAATACCCCTTATTATGTATACCAAACAAAGGAGGTAACTTTTAAATTATTTGCAAATTAGTCCACTACAAATTATGGATTTGAAAATACCTTGTACCTTGTACTTTTGAACTTTATTACCCCAGAGTGTAGACGCATTGCATTTAATTGTCAATTTCCAACTAACTTGGTTGCTTTTGCATGAACATTGAAATGGTCTACTGATAAATTAGTTTGAAAATGATTGATTATAAATTAATTCAATCAATTTCCTTATTACTTTTTCATTTTGCAGCGGAATAAATATAATATTACATTTGCGAATAGACCATAAACTTAATATTTACGGTTACTTTTTGCTCCATGTTCCACAGAATATGGACGCGTTGTATTTAATTGTCAATTTCTAACTAACGAGGTCATTTCAAGATGCTTTCTCATGGACCTTTAAATATTGGTGTAGGGACGCATTGCATTTAATTGTCAATTTCCAACGAACGAGGTCCTTTCAAAGAAGCTTTCTCATGGACCTTTAATTATTGGTGTACTGACAAATTAGATTGAAAATGATTGATTATATATTAATTCGATCGTTATCCTAAACTAGACGATAAACTTAATATTTTCCATTACTTTTTGCCCATGTTCTCATTACGATTCCGTCTACCACACGGCCATAGGAAACATTCCTTTCCAATTCCACTGCTTGTAAATTAATTATTACATATATTGTAAATTAATCATTACATATAGCTTAATATTTTTATGTAATAATAGATGAAATCTCAGATACACACTATGTTCCATTAATTAAATAAAGTTACATATATACATGAGGTATAGTCTTAAGATAGGGAAGCTATTTTGGACGCACAATAAGTTGGTTGAGAGAATATCTCAACCTCACACCAAACTAGGTATTTAGGTTTTAGCTAACCTATGAAATAGGAACAGACTCTATACATAGAAAGTCACCACTGAAGACAAGTAGGAATTATACATTCCAACACACCCCCTTAATGACTACTTGTCTCAATATCCATCTGCAAAATCTACATCTGGTCTTGTTTGGTAATTACACTTGTTTTGTTTGGTAATTACACTTTGTATCTTGTTCATGCTATTGTCGATGTCCATATAAAGGAACAACCATCTACCAAAATGCATGGGTTCCCAACCGCTGCAACTGCCAGTCTACTAGGAAGTCTTTCACATACATGGTTCATCCAACCTCTCGATGAACTCCCCCTAACTATAAAATTTCACCACATGGAGTCTAAGACCAATACGGCCCACCCAAGTGTATCCATCCCACATGACACACTCTTTTAGGGTGTTAAAACTCTCTAACAGAGGGAACATATAACAAAGGGGTATGCATGCCTCTCTAGGTCTTACAGCACGTATAAACTATAAATGACATGTAGATTTTCTCCAATTACAATATGTGACTCATACTTTACCATGGTCATGAGTCTATTCTACAAAGATAAACAAACTTTGACTACATCATTCATATACTAGAACACACCACTACTATGACTTTGTACTTCGAGTCTTTGGCATCTTCATTTTTTACTTTGGCATGCTGGTCTGCAAAGTCTAGTTGTGGTCAAACATAAGAAAATGATATGTCGACGTCCATATAAAGGAGCAACCATCCACCAGAATGCATCGGTACCAACCGCTGCAACTGCTAGTCTCGTAGGATGTCCTTCACATACATGATTCTGTCAACCATTATCATTGCATACATGTAGTTGTATCTACAGATCCCCCTCCAACATGGGTTTTATCGGATGACCCGTAACCATGTTAAAAAAATATGTTTGAATGGATTAATATAAATCCCATTGGTCAGCTCTACGAAAGAGAGTCTGAACCAGAAGAGTCTGGCTTCTGCAGAACACTCTTCCTTCATTGGTGAACTCTCACCGGTAGTAGATCTATATTAGATCTCTTGGGCAAAATTTTTACCGGATCCCTTCATCAGTGACCTTTCACTGGATTTCTTCATCGGCGACCTTGCACCAGATTTCTTCATCAGTGGGAAAACACTGGCACGGACCTGTTTCCAGTTCACTTTACTATTACATGTGGTTTCTGGCTGGCCACAAACCGACACTGCAGAATGGTTTCTAGCTGACCACGAACCTGTTAATTACAAAGTGGTTTTGAGATTACCACAAACTTTACGGGGATACATGTGCCTTACAAGGCTTACAACACAACTCCAAATCTTGGAGTTACCAGGTACATACAATGACCACTAACATGCTATTGAATCTATTCCAAGAAACTCACACAAAACAAACTTTCACAAACTTGATTGTCCATCATCCTTTGCCACTCACCATACCATTCATATGTTAGAGCTTTCTCGTTTGAATATTTCTGTCATATATTTTGTACTTTTGAATTTTGGATATACTAGTCTTGAATCTCCATGCTATACCTGTCATTAGTTATGTAGAAATTATATGCACTAAACATGCATATGTCCAAGATCCACCTGATCTCACACTATTTAACTTTATGCAAGATACTGAATCTATTCCACTTGTTAATCTTTTGCGAAAAAATTAATTGCACACACATGTGAAGCATAAACAAAAATTATCAATCGCACATAACACAGTTTTTTTAACCGGGAAAGCCTGAAGCTGAAAACCCCAACTATATATTATGTAACATGGAGATCATATGACAATCTCTTACAAGAATACAAAGCTTATCACAAGCTCTCAGTATAGTACAATCGTCATACATTATACAGGCCTAATCTTGCAAATCCATGCACCGATCTTTGCCACCTGCTAGCCTACCTCCACTGAGCAATTTCTGCTGAAGAATAGTGCTGAATGAATTCGAATTACTCCATCCTTGACTGCGCAATCCTCATTGGCATCTCCACTGAGTGTTGGATGCAATCAATGCATCACTATAATCACAACAGATAGTCTATCTTGCCCTTTCACCTATCTCTCCACTGGTCTCCACTGAAACTGCCATGCACTGTAGTTAACTGATGTATTCTTCAGTTGATTAATGAGTTATTATTTTTTAATTAATTAACTAATTAATTCACTCCACTCTCACTAGTGTATCATTTAGTTAGACTAGATACAACTAGCTCAACTGAGTCTAACTTAGTTAAACTGAATACAACTCCATAACTACTTCCAACTCTGTCATAACTCTGCCACTTGAGTTCTAACTGAGTCCTCCATGCATTAGCTCTAGTAAACCCTCATGAATAGCGTAATTTCTTCTGTTAGCTGCTGTGCCACATCTGTGCACTGAACTGAAGTGCTCCAAGAGAATAAGTTGATGTTTAGAGTCTGATTATTATTAAGAGCTAATAATAATCGACATGCATCTATTTTTAGATTGACGATCTATAAATATACTTTGCCCAATATTCTAAAAATATAATTTCATCTATTTTTCCAACTTGATCAACCATCCACAAATAGCATCCTGCAACTTCTGAAGTATGATCATCATGTCTAAAAATAGACTTGTGCCAAAAATAGCCTGCGGGCCCACTTAGTGAAGGCGACTATTTTCACTAAGCTCATCATCTTGTTGAATCTCAACAAGTTAGAGTCGCAAATTCTGACAAAATGACTTCATATTGATGTCGCAAATCTCAATATGTATACAAACTTTCAAGACATATTCCCTTCAAGACAATAACAATAAAAGCACATTCCAAAATATATGGCTATGATTTTATGCATTAATACAAAAGCACCAACCATGGCTACAATATCTTAAGTGCACAATCATTCAAGAGGGGTCAAAATCTGTACTCACTAGCACCACAGAGTAAACACTCCCTTCTTCGAGATGGCAGTGTTGCCATCAAATTCACCTTAGGTTCCGAGCACCATTGACTCCTTTCCTGAAAATATTTGTTGATCCAGATCTCTAAAACCTCTGCTGACAGCACATTGAAACCAACATTCGAGGACTCGGCCCTTCTCAGTGGCCTCTTCCACCCTCTCGCCATACAGCAACGGATCCACAAAGTACACACCCCACTAGCTCATATGCATGATATCCACGAACACTGCATTCTCGCTGGTTTCAAGCTGTAGTCGCAACTCCTCATCTAATCAATGCGACTAAATTAAATTTACTTACTCCAGCTCCTTCTTCAACATTCAAACTTACTCCAACTGCCTTTCTTCGTCAATGTGAGATGCTAAGAGTAATATTAAATTCATTAGTGCATCCGTACCTGTGCATTCCATTATGAAACGTGTAATATTCAGTCCATTATTGGCATAGGTCCCTCTGCATTCCATTCTGAATGTATGAGGACCTGGATGTTAAATTTAGTGGATGCAGATAAACAAAAAAGTGAAAGAAACATGCCAAGGTTTTGTGCCCAGTTCACTAAAGCGAAGAAGTCCTTCGTCTTGAACACAAGTGTCACACCTGTCTTACCGAACTTCTATCTGATCTGATCCACAGGAGGATGAGAAATTTAACAAGGCGGGGAGCAAGATCAAGAACCTAAATCATCGGAACCCGATGCAGAAAGCATTTAGCCTTCAATGAATCATACAACTCGGATCAAGATCTCAGTACCTCCGAGCCCAAACAGCATGGCAGCAGTCCACAGTAAGCTTGTTCCAATCAATTTTAGTGGTCATCTTTGTCTGTAAATTTTCAACACATTCTTCAAAGTCGAAGCCTTCGATTTCCTTCATCTCGTCGATGGTAAGGAGGCCCAGAATGAAGGGAGATCAGGAGACGTTGTGAATGGAATGCGATGAGCTTCAATTCATTGGTTCAATGAACTGAAGTTGCAATAAATTCTCTATAGTCTAGAACACCATTACCATCAACGTCTACATCTTCCATTAACATCAGAACTTTTGGTTCGGTCATATTAATAGAAAGCTTCTCATTTGGTGTGTGGATGGTCAGATACATTAGCAGAATGGTTCTCAACTACGGCCTCATCATGCCCACTCAACACCTCCTCCTTACATTCCTTCTCAGTTTGTTGTGGGCTGCATAAACGAACTCTTTGCATCGGACCTCCAAGCTATGTAAAGTAAACGCAGGCCAATGAAACAATATAAAATTGTAGCTGCCCTATTCGTGTGTTTTCTTGATATCAAATTCGGAACTATCCTCCCCAATGCAGTAAATAGCACTGTCATCACAAAAAAAGGGCACTAAGAGCACCAAAAAAAACAATTGACTTCTGATGGCGCATTGCCATAAGTGCTGCAATGATGAATGTCTCATCTCCAATCTCACTGACAAGAATCATAGACAAGCTTGCAAAAAATGCATCAAAAATACCCTTTCCATCTGATACTGAAATGACCTTTACATCACTTTCTCCATAACAGAGTCATTTTGCAATGTATCTATAGCCAGATTTTCCTTGCACCATGGCAACGTTGAAGCTGAAGGACTAATTGAATTTATGCACTCTCCTCCTCCTAATTCAACGTATCGATTAGACTCTTCTGATCATCCTAGTGTTACTATAAATGCTGATCTGGGGCGTTCACAGATAATGATAACAATCTACAATTGCAGACTTGGAGCCCTCTTCTCTAGGCTTATGCTACCCAGCAAAACAAGGTCAACATTGTCATGTATACAACGAGGCTCGCAAGTCGATTAGGAGTATGGCCACGCTCCGTCACTGACCATATACTCCAACCACGTTGCAGATCCAACGCAACGATTCGTCACTGATCCTGACTCCAGACATCTGTTGAGCACCTCTTGGCAGCCCAACATTGGCCTCACAGGCAGCGTAGGAAGAGTAATTGGTAGCCTAGCTCCGTTCCTCCCTATAGCTAGCAGTAGCACTCTTCTCCACCCACGGACAACACCCACGAACAATCTTCCTTTGCGGGCAGGGCCTTAGAAACGAAAACCACGTAGTCGATGGGCAGAAGCCTCTGGAGTATCCACGCACGAAAATGTCAACACACCGCAGGCAGAGCGTTATCATTCATTTGCCTCCAAAGCCCGACCTCGTAGCAGCTGCCACCGATCCGATCCACATGGGGATCTCACACCCACGCAGCATGAATGAAGCATGCACCAATCGATCACTTCTGTCTTTCTGTCCAGTACGGATTAGATGTGACATCCAGCTTCACGTTTGCAGTAACCCGATCGGAGAAAAGGGCTTCAACCCCAGCAGAGACTGATTAGATCAACTGAATCCTTGAAGGATCCTATCGTCGCACAGGCATCCAAGAAAAGTGTGTGCATGTTCCTCCACAGCACTAACGCTTCTCACCACAAGTCATAGTAGCGCGACTCTTCATAGCTATCACAACAATGACCCACGTCACTCGCAGATGCACAAGTACCAATAGCCTGTGTCTTCAGATTAAAAAAAACATAGACAGATATTTAGTTATACACCGACACACCAAACATGAGTACGCATCAATCTCCATAAACTATCATGCAATTAAGTGCTCTCTACACACTTCAATCCAGCACACATCTATTCCTCTATACTGGCACAGATCACCTCGATGGAAAAACAAACCTAAAATACTTATGGAACTCTTTATTTCCCTCGGCCCAGGAGGGGCTAAGGTCTAGGCCCGTATCGGCTCTGATACCAAGATGAAATCTCAGATACACACTATGTTCCATTAATCAAATAAAGTTACATATATATATGAGGTATAGTCTCAAGATAGGGAAGCTATCTTGGACGCACAATAAGTTGGTTGAGAGAATATCTCAACCTCACACCAAACTAGGAACTTAGGTTTTAGCTAACCTATGGAATAGGAACAGACTGTACATAGAAGTCACAACTGAAGACAAGTAGGAATTACACATTCCAACAACAATGAATACATTTTGAAGAATACACATGGTAATGGGAGGGACTCTTCTGATTCTGGTGGGAACAGTTTAATATTTTCCTTATTAACTTAGGTAAGTTTATCATTGACTTAACTAGACTTGTGACATACAAATGTGGGAGGAAAGAGTGTATTTGTTGCTCTTTCAGAAAAGTGGAAACAAAAAAACATTTCATTTTAGAATGTGAGGTCTTCAAAGACATCAGCGAAAATTATGCAGGTATTCTGGCAGCTAACTCTTGGGATAATCTATTTAGCGAAGAGTTTGTCGAGAAGCTAGAGCATTTATTGTAAATTTCCACAGGAAAAGGGCTGAATATAAGAGCCAGATGGAGAATAAATTTGTCCCATAAGCTATTTTTAACCTCGTGGACGTTAAAAATACTTTCTTTCTTTCTTTCTTACAGCTCAATATTTCCCATAATTTATGAATGAATGAATGATATTTTAACGTCTACAAGACTAAAAATAGTCTATGGGACTACCAACCTCCTTTTTTTTTGCCTCATGTAATTCAATCTTTTTCTTACTCAAATTGATGATGAGCTGACCCAACCTTCTAACAGTTCCATCACTGAAAAGACAATGCCACGGAATTGATGCTAACATACTATGGTAACTGTCCCTGATGTCTCTCAAAGCATCACATTCCAAAATGAATTTTTTTTCTGATTCAAGTGCAAAAGTACACACTGTTTCTTCCCAAGCTTCTTTAGGTCTCTTCTATCGTCCCATTTCACACCGAAGTTGACGTGAGTTAGTTCTTAATTGAGCAATAGGAATCTTTTCTCTCCACGAAACGCAAACTCCAATGTACTCTTTTTGTTGGAGATCACAAGTGGGGTTGAATTCGTGAACATAGTACTTCTTCTTTCTACCCAACTATTTTCCCCATATATCCTTACTAAAATTCTCCAACACAAAATTCTTTAACTTCTTGCTATTTGTGGGACATGCCTTAAGGAAAATATTCCATTTTTGCATCCATTTGTTGTTTTGTCTCATCCATGATTTATTTCTTTCACTCATGCCTTCATTGAAGATAACTTTCGGCCATATACCTCCTACCATTTACTCAATTCTTTTTAGATACCTTATAAGATGCATCATAGGAATTTCTTCGATGGCAACCTCTCATGTTTCACTCAACATTATCTCATAAGGAGCCAAAATTTTTATTTCGAACTTGCTCATGATCAAGCGTTTTTGGATTTTTTCAATTTGTTTCCTTTTTGAAACAGGGATGCTGCTAGCCCATAATTCACACCCATATAATATCAGTGGAAAAAATAGGAGTCCAACAAACAATTTAATCATGTTCCAATCCCATAATTCTGCCTCTCTACATATGTTTTGAAGTGCATGTAATGATTTCCACCCTCCTAAGATTATTTCCTTTTCGCAATCCTCCCAATTGAGCTTGTTGTTGAAATCAATCCTGAGCTGCTTGTATTCATTTACTTCGTCAAGAATGTTGCCTTCAAAGAAGAACACATGTTGGCTTTGCTTCCTTTTATTAGAGAAAATCATTATTTTTGTCTTACCGGTATTGACTTGCATCCCCACTGCTTTACAAAAATGCTCAAGGGCATATAGGTGCATCTGCAATCCATGGGCCGATTTAGCAACCAGTATAAGATCATCGGCATATAAAAGAAACTTTATCACAAACTCCCCCAATCGAACACCACCCTCACCTTGTAAATTTAGCCACTCTTTCAATTTGTCAATATATAAACCCAAAAGGGTAGGGGATAAAGGGCAACCTTGCTTGACTCCGATGTTACATATAAAACTTTATGAAATCCCTACTGAAGTTCTAATTTTGACTTTCACCTCTTCATAAAGCCTATGGACAACAACTCTATATTGTAAATGAAATTCAAGTTCTTCCATTCTATGCCACAACTTATCTCTAGGGACCATGTCAAATGCGTTTTTGAAGTTAAAAAAGTAGCAAAATACTTCTTCTTCCCCCCCGCCCCCGAAACCTTTTCAATAGGGTGTCTCACCATGATACCCTGATCTACTGTAGAATGCTTCAGCCTAAAATGCACTTGCCCTTTTTCCCTCTTTTCTTTTACTTTTTCCGACTTACCGATTCTATTTTCTACCATGCCACTGAAAATCTTTGCAAACAAAGGATTGCTCATAATTGTTCCATAGTTCGAAGGATTATTAATGTCTCCACTTTTAAAAAGGGGTATTGCTACACTAGTTGTCCAATCCCTTGGGAATTCTTGTTGAATGATGGTGTTGAATATTTCCATGTTGTGTGGTGCCAAAATTTTCATTCCCCACTTTAGATATTATGCTTTAAGTTCAACCAAGTCATTTGCCTTCCCTGTTTTCAACTTTTTAATTCCTTCCTCCACCTCCTGTATTGTGAAAATATTTGTAGTTGTGTTGATCCTGGGAGGAGGCTCAATCTCTAATTCTTTTTCATAGAGTTACCTTGCATAATAAAACCACTCATTGGATGTAATATTATTTTCAAATTGCTTCTTCCTTGTTTTAAGTTCCTGCCAAAAAAGTTTTGGGTTACTTTTACCCAGATATATCAACTATAACTTAACTTTCATCTTCCCCTCTCCTTCCCTTTTCAAGGTTCTCCTTGCCATTTTGCATTCGTCACCGAACCACGCATTCATAAGAAAACAATTAGATTCTGATTTCCTATCTTTTGCTCTTTTTCACTTCTCAAGTGCACCCTAGATTATATTTGTTAACTCAATGTTGTTGAAGCTTTGGGGACCAATTTTCTCCTTGTGAATTGATCTCTCCAACATTATTTCGAAGATAGTGCAATTTTCTTATGTTAAAAGGTAACTTGATATAAATTGAGTTATGGTCTGATTTAAAGTCCCAAATATGCTCTACCAAATACATTTACTTTCATTTATATTTATTTACTTAAAAAAAAACTCTACATTACAAATAAAAACATGTTGGATAATGTGGTTGAATCAACAACAATATACAACATTAATCAAGATAAAATCACACTTAAATACAAATTAATCACTGACAAGAAAGACTTATCTGCAATTAATCACTGACAAGAAAGACTTATCTGCAACTTTGGGAGTTGAGATAGTCTATTATTTCTAAAATGTATTAATTGTTTTAATTTTTAAAATATTAATTAATTATAAAGATTTATGTTCAATATAATTTAAATAAAAATAATATATAATTTAATAATAATAATAATTAACAAGTAAATTATTTCTTTTTCATTGTAAAAATAATATAATATACAATACACACAGTAGAACATGATTAGGTTGCTGCATAATATATAACATTTTCCTTTAACAATGAATCTATTTCAAGGCATACCACCAACCGCGATTCCATTTGCCATAGGGGGCTGGGGAACTGTCCGATTCTATTTCTTGTAACTGCTATTTTGTTCATTTATAGCCATTTCCACTTTAATCATCTTATGTCAATCACGTACATCCTTTTTTTTCAGAAGAAAAAAACGCTGTTTATATTAAATATAAGCAGTACATGGACATAATAATTCTCAAACTGTGAGATCACAGCGAGAAAAGCAACATATTGGCCATTAGATGGTTTGCTTCCGACAGATAGAGCATAGAAATATAGTGATGGCCACCACATAGCCGGATAAGATCCACCCTTTACATATATGCTCAGCTTATAGGGCGAGCGAAAGACTTGACAGAGAAGATTCATCAAAGAAAACTTCTGAACAACAATATGTGATATGACAAATTATGAACTGTAAATGAGATAGCAGAATTAACAAAAGATGTATCATGAAAAGAGTATCCAGTTCATCCGAAATATTATATGTCAATAGAGTTGTAATTCTAAAAGATGTGATCGACAGAAAACGAGTGATCGTTGACATAAGCATGTCTGAAAGATATAGGATGATGACGTGTAACAGATAATGCCCATGGATCTGTCGGATAGTAGATAAGCAGCCTCGCTTGATTGATATGACCGGTCCACTTGCAGTAGAATATTCATATACCTGTATAAATGGAAATGATTTTGACCAGGCTCGCTTGTAGATCTGTCCTCTGGCGCGTATTTGAGTTGATACAGGCTCGCTTGATGTTATATAAAATCCAACAGGCTCGCTTGAATTAACGTCTTTGCCTCGCTTGATAATCTGATCACCCAGTCAGAAAAGGAATACATATCGCCAATTCATCTGTCCATATGCATTAGGAAAACCACGCCTGTATACATGGGAAAGAGCGAAAGTAGACATGTGATCATATATGACCAGGCTCGCTTGGTATATAATTAACCCAGCACCTCTGAAGATCTGTCTGTTGGCGTGTAGTTACAATTCACAGGCTCGCCTGATATAAACAAAACAGTAACAGGCTCGCTTGAAGTAAACTACTCTGCCTCGCTTGAAAGTCTGCGAGTCCAGTCGGAAAAAGAGTATAGAACCCTGCAAAAATGTCCCTGAAACAGTAGAGACATAACAAAAACGTAGCAAAACCATATTATGGAATTGGAATAGATGTTTGCCAAAAAGAGAGGCCATCTCTGAACAACTGAACCTGCAGGATCCCAAAATCAGAGATTAGACCTTTTCTGGAAAGTCCATCAGCCCTGGTATTGTTTTCTCTATAGATGTGACTAATGGGGGGTTTGTTGAGAATGGACCATAAACTTTGAACCCTTTGCAACCAACCCTGTAACTCTGGCCACATCATAACCATAGACATAGAAACCCACCCAATTACAACCTGTGAATCCCCATATACATGAATATTCTGAATCTGTAGATAGACAACAAAACGGAGACCACCCCAAAGTGCAATAAGCTCTGCTTTGTTATTGGAGCCCATACCAGCATTCCAGTGAATATGGATCCGCTCATGCTGAGATATTTTTATCCATGCTCCGCACCCCATAAGCCCGTCCACGCAAGCACCATCAAAATAAACCGCCAGTATTGCCATCTCATGTGGTCTGATGCGAATGGAACAATCCGAAACAGTTAGAATAGGGGTGGGACGATCCTCCATCCAACCTAGAATTGAAGAGAAAATACGAGAGATTTGGAAAGGCACATCCTCAAAGATCAGTTTATTTCTACCCAGCCACACTTCCCATATGAAAAAGAAAGGCAACGATTTAAATTTTCCCCGTAGCTTGTCCCATTCCATTGTAGCAGCCATAAAATCATCTGGAGACCATGCAGGTCCCATGAAGTGGATGGAAAAGAACCGCCACAAATTCTTAATGACTGGGCATCGGAAGAACAAATGATCAATGGATTCCAAATCAGCACAACATATTTGACATCTTAAAGGTCTAGAAGAGCCTCTCCTGATCAAATTTTCACCAGTAAGGATCTTACCATTCCATACCAGCCAACCAAAGAGTACAATCTTTGTGGGAATTTTCCTCCGCCAGAATGGAAAAAAATATGTAGTCATCTGTCCCCGATAAGTTGCAGTATTTAGTACTTTGTATATGTCTTTGGCAATTGGAGCGCCAGCATACATGGGGCCATCCCAAACAATTGTGTCCCCCCAGAATCCCAACAAAATCCCACAGCCCTGAAGGCATCACGTAGCATGTCCCATTCATCCACCATAGTCGCCGACAAACCCAGTTGGAGCGCATTTTTAAATTCGGGAGCACCATAGGACCAAACCCGAATAGTCTGTGAAATATAATTAATACCCCTGTGTGTAAGACTGTGCACAAGTAGCGGAGACGGGCTATCACGTGAAGGAAACCCGATAATCTTCTTGAACGTGAAGGGGATATTGCCACCATCCAGAAAAAGCCATGCAAGCCTGTCTGAGACATGGATGACAATCTTCTTGAAGCTGCAGCAGATGGCCGATATAAAACGAGGGTGAGAAAAATTTTAACAGAGAATTTGTTGTAGAATATCACCCCCAATATATTTGCACTTAATGATAGCATTCCATATGCCATTTCCATGTAATGCCCTCCAAAAGGACTTCATAAGCAGCGCCTTATTGAAAATCCTTGTGTTGAGAATACCCCATCCATCGTGTTCCTTTGATCTGCAGAGGCGTTCCGATTTGCATAGGTGAATTTTTTGAGACATGGAGGCACCGCCCCATAAAAACTTAGCCATAATTCGGTTTATCATTTTGATTATGCCATCAGGAATATAAAACAAATGACCCCAATATACCAGCATCTGGGAGAGCACCGCCTGGACCAAAATTAACCTGCCCCCCATGGATAACCACCTGTGTGTCCATCCAAATATCTTCCTTCGAAATTTGTCGATCATCCAAATCCAATCCTGGACCTTGTATCCACATGGCTTAATCTTGAAGCCCAAATATGTAAACCCAGCAGAGGCCGCCCTAATATCAATCCCCATAAAATCAGCGATGAATTCGATCTCCTGTAGGTCTCCATATTCATATATTATGAAAGATTTTCTTTTGTTAATAGTTAGACCTGTGGCAGCTTCAAAACGAATAAACATAAGATGAATATAGAACCAATGGTTCCGGTTCAAGTAACCAAATAACAAAAGATCATCAACAAATAAAGAGTGTGAACAAGAAACTTCGTTGGAAAAGGAGAAGCCCTTAATACACCCCCTCTGCTCTGCCTTATGCATAATATGGCTGAAACCATCCATGATAAGGATGAAAATTAAAGGAGAAAGCGCGCAACCCTGTCTCAGACCACATTCAACAGCGAAAAAAGGTGTTGGAATACCATTAATTATGACTGCATATCGAACCGTGGAAATACACGACATTACCCATCTTATAATCCTGATAGGGAGACCAATCTTCATGAGCACCAGCCTTATATATGACCAATCAATAGAGTCATAGGCCTTATGAATATCCACCTTCATCAGTATGGCCTTCCTTTTCTCTGTGTGAATGGAGTGTAGAACTTCTTGAGCTATAGCCGTGGCATCATGAATGGAATGACCCTTAAGAAAACCGTATTGCTCTTTTGCGATGCAAGCCGACAGTGTTCCTTTTAAACGCTCAACAATAATCTTAGATGTTATCTTGTAGAGAACATTACATAGAGCAATCGGTCTGAAATCGGCAAATGTTTGGGGGTCATCCGATTTAGGAATTAGAGAAATGAAAGTAGAATTAAGATTGGCCGGCATCAATCCCCTAATTCTGATTTGTTCAATAACCATAGTCAATTCCTCCCCCATCAGTTCGAAAAAATGGATAAAAAATTCCGCAGGCCACCCATCAGGCCCCGGACATTTATCCGAAGAAAAAGCTTTGAGGACCTTTAAGACTTCATTCCCTGTGACAGCACAATCCAATGACGAAATGGCTTCAGCATCAAAAAATCTATTGACATGTTCCAGCAGCCATACCTGATTATCATAATTGATGCCGTCCTGTTTTGAGTAGAAGGAATAAAAGTATGCAAGCGCTTCATTTTGGATGTCCTAATTTGTATGAGCAACAGAACCATCCGCCCTCTTGATACCCCATATAGCATTCCTATTTTTCCTCCCAGTTGCACACTTGTGGAAATACTTTGTGTTCTGATCCCCCTCAGCCAGCCAAGTAATTCTGCTCTTCAACCGCCAAGTGATCTCTTCAATCCTCAGGATTTCTCTTTTCCTTTCACCCAGCCTTTTGAGGTCTTCTAATATGTGCTCATCAGGGTAGCGTATAATGAAAGAAGATATAATCAATTCCATCTGTCTCTATACATCCATAAATTCCTTCTTAAGATTCAATTTCTTATCGTGCTCCCATGACTTAGAGGCAGTCTTAATTTTCTGTAGTCTGAAGTGAAAGAAATCCCATTCACCAGAAAACGGCATGTCATATTTAGCGTGCCAGATTCCGTCAACAATTCCTGTGTAATCAGGGTCCTCAAGCCATATTCTGTTGAACTTGAATGGATGTCCAAAAACCGCCGTATTGTTGGACCAAGAAAAGGAAATTGGCATATGATCCGAGATGTCGGAAGCCAGTATCATAGATCTGGGGTGCCCCATGAGATCCGCAACAGATTCTTTAACCAGCACCCGGTCAAGCCTTTTCCCAATGAAGTTATCACCCTCCCTCTTATTGGACCATGTGGGCGCAATTGGATGTGGCCTTATGTCCTTCAGCCCTTGTGTATAAAATATATCATTTAGAAACCCAGCCAGAGGATCCAGCCGAGCAACATTGCCCCAAATTTCATCCGCATTAAGAGTTGAGTTAAATTCACCCATCATAATGAGATTTGGAAGAGATAAAATACCCGCCTCCTACATTCTGTTCCAGAAATCCACCCTGTTAGCATATGGAGCGTATATATTGATGAGATGAACTATTTACTCTTTTCTGTGATGACTCGGATGTTGATTTTGCATTACTTGTGACATACGTGAGTCGCAGCTCGCAGTGACTTCGATTTTGATTATGATTGATGTGGTATGTATCTTCACATTATCCCTGTGATTCACAACGTGCGTTGACTCAAACTTTGATTTTGGGATAACATATGTATTACTCTCCACATATGTCCATCATGTCTTTCTCTCTCTGAATCACAACCACCCGCGTTGACACGATTTGATTTTGCAAACATGTACATTTCAAGAGGAATTCTTGTCTTGGTTGCAAATTTCTACATATTTCTGGAATACGCAAGAGAAGCTGGAATATCCCTTTCAATGAATTGTGACTTTGAATAGCTAGTATAGTTTACAGGGATTTCTAGATATTTCTGCAATATGTACTCGATATAAGCTTGAGATTTTTTTTTTGTTTAAATATGAGGGATATTAGATATTAGTTTTGGGATTTAAGTATGTTATTTATGTATGATAATTTCGATTTATCACTCGTTGCATGGCGTGAGGGGTGAGACTCACACAGGGGAAAAAGTGAGATTGAAACTAGTGAAATAAATCACATAAACACCGCATAATATAATTTATATTAATTATATGTGAAAAATACAAAATTTATTATATGTTTCGTAAATCACAAAATATGTTTGGTTAATTTGAAGTTTTAATTTTCGGATATATTTTCATTATTAAGTTTTTAACATTACTCTTTATATTACAATGCAAACTAAAACATATATTCTTAAGCTTTACTTAAATTATTTAAACAAATTACAAATTCTTCATGATATAAAGAATATATTTTATAAAAATTTAACATGATTTAAAGAATAATTATTTTAAATTTAACATGGTGTAAGCAAATTAATAAAATATATAATATTTTTCGTTATATATATATTTTTTGAAATATTAAAAATGTTTACAAATAGCTAATAAAATTAAGAAAATTATTTTTATATTTTAATAGAGGTGGACATGAAAATCCTACTTACAATAGTTTTGATAAATTAAATGTTTTATATTATTATATCAAAGATACATTAAAAGAAACTTAACCTTTTGTATTTTTACATATTTTACAAATTATTTATTTTAAAATGTTTTTGGTTAAAAAGAGTGTTTTTTTGGTTAAATTTTACTGTTAGTGGGTTTTATTTTTCAAAGTTGTATTTCTTATGTAGAGATAAATTTAATAACTTTATGGGTATACCAAAATCTAATTACCTTGTCATGTAGAGGTATATCACTCTCATCTTAAAGTGTTCTTTAACAAATTTTAGATTGAAATAAATCACAATATTCCTTAACAACATAGTGTTTGTGAGATTTTCAGCTTGGAGTCTAATAGTATGAACAACTATTTTATATTTCAATCCTCTCATGTGCCAAATTGTGGGGCAATTTATTTAAATCTTGTGCTTTTCATATTCTCTCGAAAAAATTATGGCTTATGAGGACAATGGATGCTTATCCCTCTTCCTTTGAGAGAAGTTCAACCTTCTTCAATGACTTAGAAAGATAATTTCCCGAATTGGCATGCACCAAATTGATTAACTATTACTTCTAGCCCTCTAACACTAGTAGGCCTATTACTTCTAGCCATCTCAAACTTAGTAGAAAGAGGCCTTGTAGTCAACTTTGAAGCTCATGAGATATGCTTGCAAGGTTTCGTAGACTTAATAGTTACATGGCCTCACACCTATCAAGTGATTCTCCAAAGCATCATGTCTTGGAGAGGGAACATCCTTTTTCCCTAGCTTCTTAATTTCTCTTCATCTCATTTTGTTGATGATTCCCAATTATTGTATTCCTCCTTTTCCTACCTTTCGATTATTTTTCCTGTATGATATGCTTTCACTTTCCCCTTATGATCATTAAATATTTTATTGATTGCAATCTCATGGTGAAACTTCAACCTTTACTAAATATTAATATCTAAAATTAAATTAAATATAAAGGTCATGAAAATTATCATAAAATCTAGTGCTTCTGTGCACCATCACCTTGGCAATAAATTTCCGAAGTATGGATCCAACATAAGGGAGTCTTGCTAGTAGGACTTGGGACACCTAAGACAAGATGCAATCAAGTATAAGGCCTTTTAAGTATCTACCCAATTCAATACCCAAGATATGTATCAATCAAGTGAAGGATAAGGTGGCTACTCAAAGTAAATTCTAGATATAGGTTTTTATGTACATTGAAGTTCATTTAGGGGGTAATTAAAGTTTCTATTGAAAGAAAAATGATCCCCAAACACTACAAATATGAAAATTACTCAAGGCTATTAAAAAAACATGAAAAAATATATGGAATTACAAAAATTATACAAGTTACAATAGAAACACACTTTATTCCTTTAAACAAGTTATAAATAATTAGAAATTATGACTAAAATAATAGATAAGCTAGGTTTGTCTAACTAAATTTATATTAAAAGTTAAATATCATATAACAAGAAAAGATATAAATATATGTAGCCCTAATTAGGTTGCAATTAAAGTTACCAAGACAAGTTATGAAAATAAGTTGAATATTTTTATGAAACACATGCACAATTACTGAGACATCGAGGTTAATTTATAGCTTAAATAACATCTAGGTTTATTTATAGCTCAAAATATAAGTTTTATAAAGCCCTGAAATTCACCCTGTTATCACTCCATAATTCCGAAGGCTAAAGACAAAACCACGGAGGGAAAAAAAAATCGCTTTGGAGTCCAGGACCTAGCCTTCCTGGACTCAGGGAGGGCTCTCGCTGTTAGATATAGCTTTGTTTATAGGGGCATTTTAGGCTAGCTATTAGTGCATAGGGGTTTGTTTGAAGATTTGGTTGAGGAAGCAAAAGGGGGCCATTGGGCTATGGAGTCAAACAGGTGCAAACATATTCAAATGGATGAAGAACTGAGGTCAGGTGCAACCAGGCAAGCTAGCCATGTCAATGGATCTTTACAGCTTGTGAAATGGAAAGGAGGAGGAGATTAGGCTTCAACAGGAACGTAGAGAAGACCGTCTCTGAATTCTGCATTCTTAGGGTTCAACATATATGCAGATCTGATCGTCTCTGAATTCTACATCCAAGTCTCAGAGGAAAACACAATGTACTGTTGCAAGACTGGGCACGGTACCTCTTGGTAAATCCTACACAAATATTTCTATCCACAGTAAAGAAAGAACAACAATATGTAAAACAAAAGAATCACAAATTATATGGGAGAAGCACTTCACCACAGATCATAACATGAGAATATAGAAAACAACATACTCATTCATTCATCCAAAAGAGAGTGCTTACAACTAATAGAGTCAATTACAAATTTGGTTTTTTCCCCTTCTGGGCCTCCTTCATGCTACAAATGCATGCAGTATTTATATCAACACTTAAGTCAGTTTCTTTGTTTGTTACAATGATAGTTCTTAATGACAGTCAAACTAAACCTTTGCCAAGTGGAACCATGCAGGCGGTGATGATACAAGTTTTTCCATAATAGTTGCTTTAGCAGTCTATTATAAAATACAGAATAAGGAAGGAATTGCCACTTGGGATCACAAAGAGGCTGTGATGGAATAAAAATTTCACAAGTGGAACAATGGAGGTGCTGACAAGATAACTCGGACCAAGACGGTGATTGTAGTAGTCTGTTATTAATTACAGAGTGATCATAGTCAGGTTCAAATGATGTTGAATAGGCAATGATGGCTTTGAAATCTTGGCTTTGCCTTGGTGCGAAGCGGTTGCTGAGAAGAGTGTATTGACTGTAATTCTGTTTCTAACTGGCTCTGTCTCTTCTACGCCGGTTTTTGTTGCAGCAGAGCTTGGAAACGGACAACCCACTACCTTCCTCTTGAAATGCACAGTAGTAATTCAAACTTTGGATGGGCATGGTGCGGAATGGCTGTGTGAGGCATGGTGGCGGGTGTTGGTGTGGCACAACAGTGGAGGGCGTTGGTTGGCGGACATGGAGAAGCGGGGGAGGTTTGTTTAAATAGTAAAAAAACGTTTTTGGAGGGGGTGTGGAAAGAAAGTGGTATCAGAGAAGGGGGCTGCGATTTAGCAGAGTGGCGACACGTAGCGGGGATGGTGGTAAGTGATACCACCCTGTTGACGGGAAAATGTGTTCGGCCAACAGTAGGGGATGTCCCCGGTGGAAAGTCCCAATTAGACCTTGAACCGTTTGGATTAGGGATCCTGTTCGGGGTGTGGGTCCGGCTACCGCTTAAGTCACCTTCCCCTTTGGTCTCAAAATAACCTGATTGAACCTGCGGACACACACTTATTCACATAATACAGAATACATGATTGATACATTAAACACGTATATAACACTATGCGTAGCGAGACAATAAATAAAGCATATACTCCTAAGGAGGTGTCGTTAGCAACACGTCTTTTGGGGTTATGCTTGTAAGGTATCTGACCACAAAAGAAATAGTTCTTTATGGCGAGATGCCCCTTTACTTCTTGAAAGATCAAATGAAATGCTAATAAACAAGGTCATTAACATCCATTAAGAGAACAATGGAAAACTGAACATCATTAACACAAGCACAGATAGCCATGATGCATAAATGATGCCATGAATAGTGCAGCTTCATTAATCAAAATATGTTTGAAACTGTATAAGAAATACTCATAGTGTTCGCACAGCAAAACAAATCATATCCATAGGGAGTTTTAACAGGTATCTGTATTCATATGCACAAGAGTGTTATCTTTCAATACAATGCCGTATATCTCTTGAGTCTCCAAAAGAAAAAGCCCCCTTTTACAAGTTCCCGAAGGAAGCATTTATAGAGCAAAGCCTGCCCTTTGGACTCCCTGAATTTTCGCCTTCCCGAATGTTGAGCTGCCTTGCGACCCAGTCCATTCTGCGACTTGCGACCTGCGACCTCGCGACCCTTTTTTGGATTTGCGACCTCACGATCTTGGGCCATCCACGACCTGCGACCTCATTGGATTTGCGACCTCGTGACCTCCTTGAATTCGCGACCTCGCGACCCAGGTAAGTGTGCAACCTACGACCTGCCCAGATTATGCGACTTGCGACCTAGTCGCTAGGTCGCGCCGTCAGGCATTTAGTAGGAGATGCGACTCAGTGACCTAGCGACCTCTGCAACTTGCGACCTCGAGAAATTCGCGACCTGCGACCTCAAACACATCTGTGACCTGCGACCTCAGCAGATATGCGATCTATAGCAATATTGCTTATCCCGTCTCCTTTGCTTTGAGAAGGGGTCCCCTTGCTTGCTGGGAAAAACTTTGGCCTAATGCACAGACTGACAGCTTCCACCTAAAATAAAATAACATAGGTCACATGTCTCATGATTTGAATAATAATAAAGCGAAGGGCATTGCAAGAGCGAAAACAATGAATTTAGACCCCTGTGTGGTCAAGACTTTGTCATCAAAGAGAATGGCATGTGTAGGCCGTATCTGCGCCTCTTCAATCTTAATAAATTCAGATTAGTATGGTTGCGTGCCTCTAGGGGATGATGCTGAGTGAAACCTCAACGTGGCCATGGCTTCGAACCAGATGTAATTCCTCGGGCTGCTGGTAAGGCATGATAATTACGTGCAGCTATTCCCACTTTGAATGTAGCCCAGCTCTAGTCTTCAACGTATATGGGCTTGATTCGTAACTTCTTTGGTGCCTTGGAGACACAGTTGGAGGCGTTTCAGACTTACAGGATGCGAAGGTTGCACTGGACGCAGCGTATTGCAGAGGATGCTTTTTTTTTTTGAAGGTTTGGTTGGCTACATTAACTCAACAGGTCATCATGGCGTTTCATCGTGCCGTAGTTATTGTAACATGGCCGTCGTAGATCTACTATAAGCGCTCCATGTTTAAACGCAGATTTTGATTATATATCTGCCTCAAAGACTAAACTCAGGCGTAAAAGTATTTGAGTCTATTTGTAAGGTTCTTTTCCGTGTTCCATGGTTCCAAAAGCGTGATTGAAAACGCACAAAGAAACCACCTTTAATGCGGGTCTTTAACAAGAGTGGAAGAGGCTTCGTATGCTTTCCAAGACACGTAAGGAATAGGGAACGACTGGCAGCGCTGATAGGAAAGTTGAACCTGTTTTCTATTAGCCTCAAGTACATAGGAAACCAAATTATAACGCCAAAGATGAACCCTTTAATCGTGACTTTGAGCGACTATTGTGAATATGGGAATGTTAGAATGTCGAAGGTTGCCTTAAGAAGCCCTGCTGCGACTGCCACGTGACCGATCGGTGTTGTTAATTCGATCCTTTGTTTGACTGTTATGTGCTGCGTTTATTATAAAATTTCCACTATAGTTCTGCTCCCACAATTTCTCTCATGCATGGCAGCATGCATTGGATAGCCTGTGACCATGTGATGCGGCATGGAGAGTATGGATTCATGCTATCCAGCTCATTATGAATAGACATCAGCAGCTTTGACGGGGAATGAGACACGTGGAAGATGAATCTGTTCTTTCTGATGGGGTCGCAAGGTCGAATAATTTCCTGGGTCACAACTCTCCATGGGGGATCATTTTGCGACCCTGCGACCTGAGAAAACATGCAACCCTGCGACCATGGGTTGATGGGGTCGCTGGGTCGAAAAACTGGCTGAGTCACAGCTCTCCATGGGCAGATCATCTTGCGACCCTGTGACCTGAGCAAACATGCGACCCTGCGATCATGGGTTGATGGGGTCGCTGGGTCGCAAAACTGGCTGAGTCGCAACCCTGGGCAATGTTTAATCTCTGCGACCTGGTCATTCTATATGTCGAAAGCAGCTCTGGAAACAACCTGCTTTTACGTGCTTACATACAGAGAAATGATGGCAACAGCCTGCTTTTACGTGCTCACCATGGCAACAACCTGCTTTTACTTTCTTTTACGTGCTTACATACATTGCATCACAGTGATTGTAACAACGACGTTATAGATTTGTTATCCCATTCTGATCCGTGTTTCAAACGTGAGAGATTGACCGCTACATGTATATATTACTCTAAACATTTACCGTGAGTTGGAAAAATAGCAACGCGCAATCTTTCACGTCGGTTGCCATGCATGGAAGCCTTCGCGCCCATATGTAGTTTTGCTGCATATTTTAATGGTGAGGTTTGACCGATATACATATATGCATGCGTATGCTCCAAACGTTTAGCATGGGATGAAACTTTTCCATCAAAACCTTTGCGTCCACTTGTACGTGTTTTAATCATATAGTTCTGTTTATATGCTATCTCTCCTCCAATCTTCTATCGTTGGAAAACCATATGGTTCGTGCACCGTTTGAAACATGGTTGTATATTATCGTATATCGCACCACGTGGATCACCAATTATATATGTTTTCTCAAAACCTTTTAACATAGTTTGAAAAGCTTCGGCCTAAAGGTATTTTGAGCCCAATTGTAATGTCCGTTCCAAACTTGTTAGAACTTCGGCATAAAAGTACTTGAGCCAATTCAAAATGCACCAATTATAACTCTGGTCATTATATATATACGCTCCATATTTAAAAATTCAGTGTAGAAACATTTACACCAACTTGCAACGTGTTCATTCGCCATGTTTCAACGTAAAGTTGACCGCCACATATACCTGCCCCACATGCATTAACACGGATTGAAACTACACAATCGAAATATTGGCTCCATGCAACGTGTCCATGCAACTCTGCGCCATGTTTCACACGTTAGGTTGAACGCCATATATATCTGCCCCACGTGGATTAAAACTACACCATCAAAATGTTTGCGCCCATTTGTAACTGTCCATGGTTATTTAAACATAAGCCTAGATCACTATATCCGCCATGGAAGAATTTAAGCTCACTTGTAATGTTTTCCATATAGTCTTGAATCACCATTTCATATGGTTTGGAAACCACGTGGTCTTGCGCCTTGGATTTAAACTTGCAATGTAACCCTGGCCCATCAAATGTGTGCCTATTTGCAATGGTTTCACACAGTTCTGCTCCACTATCTCATATGCTTTCGACACCATGTGGTTTTTATTTTCCTTGTTTTAATTATATAATATCAAAACCATAACCTTGGTCCATCGAATGTGTGTCCACTGTGTAGCTTAGTTTCAACACAGATTTCTTCTCAAATGTGCGTTTAGATATTCAAAATTGTGCCAAAACTATTAATGCACCAATTGTCTGAACAAACAGCCTAAATCTCACCAACAAACCTACACCTGTAATTTGATGGATGATGAGGCACTTTTAGCTGTGTAATTGTCTTGCCAACATCTGTTGTGCGCTCTTAATATGGCATCTCCGTTAATAACGTGAGAAGATCTTGTCTTTCGATATTAACGGCATTATCATAAGATTTTTCTGGTGCCCAGTGCTTCCTTTTTCATTTGAGTGTATGGACACATAACACATCATCGTCCATCTGAAAATAATGTTAACTTGCTCTCCCACCTCACTTGTGGATGCATCCTTGTCATCCACCTTAATTATGGTCTTCAAAGGTGGCCTTATGTCTCATATCCACCTAAGCAGGACATGTGGATGAAAGTGTCATGTTTCACAGCTGTGACCTTGTCATTGAGCTTAATCTTATTCCCTCGGTGCCATGACAATCATTGATGAGTTTATAGTCGGGGATTGACCTGTATAAATAACATAACATTAATTAGTTCACAGTTATTCTTTGTGAAAGGTGCCCCTAGGTAAAATATATGAGACCAATGAACATAAGAGAAGTATTCAAACAACGCGCTTAATGACCCATGGTGAGGGAGTTATTAATGTACATCCTGAGTGCACGAAAATTTCTTATTTGAACGTATGCTGGGTGATCCCTCCCTCACATGGCGTGATTGCAGCAACAACACCTAATCATTTTTGGAACACCTAATCCTACATGGGTAGGTTTGGAATGCGAAAAGTCATAATGGAGTCCAAGTGACCTTGGAATATGAAACCAAGAGTCACACCATTGTATTATAAATGTACATCATGTATAATGGAAAAAATAAGAAAGCCTCACGCTTATCTTTCATTGTGTGTTGAGTCTCTTGTTGTGTGTGTTCATCTTCCTCATACACCATGTGTGTGCTTAACATGGTGTTTAACATGGTATCAGAGCGGGCGATTGCCGGCCCTGCTCCAAATTGAGTGAGCCATTTGTATTTATGGCCTGTGCCTATCTGCAAAAATTCTTGAAATTTTTGCAGCACTCAGAGTTTCTGCAGCAGAGTTTTTGCCGCCATTCAGAGGTGTTTTGAAGAAGAGCAGCATTGATTTTGAGAAGGAGCAGCATTCAAAATCCCAGCATTCAGAAATTGGTTTGGAGACGTAGCTTTGTGCATCTGAAGGTTTTCTCACTGCTCTTTTTTTCTGCAATCTCTGCATTTTAAATTCTGCACCATTTTGGAGCTGCTGGAAAAATGTTTAAAATAAGTTTCTGGAAAATTTCTGGGTTTTTCCATTGAATATTTTCTGCTGCTGGGCTATTGGAAAAATTTCTGGGTTTTATTGGCAATCTTCTGTTGCATTTCAGTACTTGAAATTCTGAAATTGCCCTCATTTCTGCACTTTCTGCGGCTGCTGGATTTGTTTCTGCTATACATATGGAAAAATTATACTATTTTCAAAATTGAAATTTCTGCTATTTCCTGCTCTCTGCTGTTTTAAATTTAAATTTAAAAAATAAAAATAAAAATAAAATAAAAATAAAATAAAAATAAAATAAAAATAAAATAAAAATAAAAAATAAAAATAAAAATAATAAAAAAAAAATCCCTGCAACACAGCCCTTGGCCCTCCTTCTACTCCCCTCACCAGCGCTCTTCCACCTCTGTGCTATCTCCTACACACGCCCATCCTTCAACACTCTGCTCTACTCGCACTCTGCTCCTACCACATTCTCCCTATCCCCCTTACCTCAACTCTTCCTCCCTATCGATTCCCCACATCTACGCTCTCCTCACTCCCTACACCCTACCCCCTCTTCCCCACGCATACGCTACTCCTCCCTAACGCCGAGCCCCCTCCCCTGTATGACCGCTCTCATTCTCAAACCTCACAGCTCGACTCTTACCCACTCGCCCCTCATTCTCTGCAATTCCACCTCTATTCAACGCTTATCACTCCAGCGCTCTCCCTCTTGGCCGCTACCTCCCATACAATCATTCATCCCTCTGCCTTTCTTACCACAACCCGCGGCTCCTTAACACTTACGCAGACTACCCCAAAACCCCTCCTGGCCCCTCACCTACAGCTACTCTCCACGGCCTCCACGCCATCGCTTGCCCTTCCCTTCAACTGCACTCTCGGCCATGATAAATCCGCCCCTACATTGCAATACAATCCGTCCCATTTAATATAATACCGCCCCCCCATTTAATGTTTAAAATTCGATTTTTTAATCCGCCCCTCCTTTCCAAATTAATTTCCCTCCCCTTCCACTAAATTAAATTCCCTCCATATTTAATTAATTCCCATTAATTCTCATTTAATTAATCTCCATATTCATTAATTCCTATTTTAATATAAGCCCCCTCCCATCTCAAAAAATTTCCCTCCCTTTTTAAATTACCTTCCCCATTTTTAACTATTCCCATTAAATTATTTTTTAATTAATTTTCAATTAATTAAAAAAAAAAAAAAATAGCAGAGAGAGAGAGAGGAGAGAGAAAATTTGAACAGCGGAAAAAGAGACATTGACATATGAAGCAAATGGACAGTAAACATAGAAGAGAAAAGAGAAGTTTTGCATTGTGATTTGTGGCATTGATAAAAGGTTGATTTTCTGAAGAAATTTACATGAGAAGACAAGTTTGCCATCATTTTTAAAACAACTATTTGAATAAGAGAAATCAGTTGCCCCAAGGCTTCTTGCACATTGTTTTTGCTGCACATTTTTGCAGAAATATTGTATTGAAACCATACTGCTTCTTCATTCATAATCAGTATTTGAGTTGTTGAAAAATTGTTGATTTCCCTCCATCATTTGAGGAGCAGATTTTGTACTTTGAAATTTCCATAAGTCATTTGTATTTGTTGTTGAATCACATTGTAAACGGGTGCATTTTCGGTTGAAGCCGACACCCTTTCATTTTTTGAGCCTAAGTTGTTGAAAAATGGCTAAAATAAATGAGGCATTAGTGTTGTTGAATAACCTCATTCATTCAAATGTTGATGATGTGATAAAAATGAGCAAGGATGCTCTTTGTAAGATTCAAAGTTGTTTACAAGATGCACAAGAAAAGATTGAGTTTTTGCAGTTGGAAACTCAGCTTCAGCAAGACGAACTTAAGCAAAAGAGTCACCATTCTGAACCTGTTTCTGTTCAGAAGATTGTGAAGGACTCTCATCTGAAGAAAGAAGATAAAGTTGCAGTTGATTCCCATTCAGTTCCTTGCACTAGAGCAGATGTACATGCAGATGCAGCAGCCCAGCCTGCACTTCCTAAGCCCATCATCAGACCTTGGGAAGAGCTTGTCCACAACAAGCACAGAACTGGTCTTGGATATGACAAGGATGTGTCCGTTCATATTCCAGACTACACCAAGCCAATCAAATTTCAGAGTGTCGAATTCCTGTATGACAGTTCACCTGCAGCTGTTCCAGATCCTGTCCCACTTCCACAACAACAACAGATTGTAAAATGCCAACACTGTGATCGAGTTGGCCATATGAAAGATCACTGTTTTGATCTTCATCCATGCAAGCACTGTGGTCGGCACACCCATTCTTCACACAGATGCTTTAGAAACAAGCCTCCTGCAAGAACAAAGATTCATCTTGGATGGATTGCTTCTTGGCAATGGGCATCAACAGCCAAGAAGATGTTTAAGTCGCATGTCAGAAAATGTTCACGGATATTGAGAAAACTTGCAGTTGAGTTTTTGCGATCATCTCACCTTGTCCCTGACAGGGGGGAAAATGGTGGTCATGTACAAGCTTCGACGACAGATCAAGCGAGCCTGAGCCACAATCTCTCATTCCAGATTCAGAGTTGTAGCCAGAGTTCAAGCGAGCCTGAGCCACAATTCATCATTCCAGATTCAGATATGTAGCCAGAGACACGGATGCCCATGAGCATGCATTCGGTTGGTGGACAACCTTAAACCATCATCTTTGGTTGGTGGACAACCTAAAACCACCACAGGTAGTAGACCTCCCTTCTTTTAGGTCGAAGGTCTCCCTTTCACATATGAGGAACACTTCCTCTAGCAGAAGCCTTCAGCTTAGTAGCCTTCAGCTTCTTGCCAGCTTTGGTTGAGTTCCAGGAAATGCTTCAAAGAATTCCAGAGTTGTTGGTAATCCTAAAACCATCACAGGTAGTAGACCTCCCTTCTTTTAGGTTGAAGGTCATCCTAAAACCACCCCTCTTTTTTCCAACATTTCAGAGAGTTGATTCAGCCCAAGTGCTACCATGTATACTTTGCAGATTTGTATTACAACTCTTTTCTTGGACTCACACATACCCCTTCGGATTAAGGGGGGATGTTGGAACACCTAATCCTACATGGGTAGGTTTGGAATGCGAAAATTCACAATGGAGTCCAAGTGACCTTGGAATATGAAACCAAGAGTCACACCATTGTATTATAAATGTACATCATGTATAATGGAAAAAATAAGAAAGCCTCACGCTTATCTTTCATTGTGTGTTGAGTCTCTTGTTGTGTGTGTTCATCTTGCTCATACACCATGTGTGTGCTTAACATGGTGTTTAACAATCATGATCGTGAAAATCTCGTGAGGGGTTGGGGATAGGTCGTTGGGATGTCACTGATTGGAGGTTCGGTGAAAGAACCTATGGCTAAGCGAGTAGAGGGGGACCCGAAATTTTAAAATATACCAAAAATTTTGAGTGGTGTTGTAGCAGCTACAACACACCCATTTCAGACCACCCCCCCCATGGTTATTGTTCGAAGGTTGCGGGGAGTGCGAAATGAAACAAGGACCATTAGATGAGGAGTGGGTGAGTGGAGATGACGAATAGGTGTGGGCCCTTTTTGAGGGTGGGGATGATGTGGCAAGGAGGTGGGCCCACCCACAGCCCATAGATCGCAATGTTTTGTTAAGAGCAGCGGGAGTTAAGTTCTAATATTTGTGAAGTGGGAAGTGCGGGGAAGGGGAGGTGATGTGGCATAGAAGGTGGGACTTTGCCCATATCGCAATCACAAGACATAAAGGTTTTATTACGGGTGGTGGAGGTAAGTGATAAACCTTGTGAAGTGCGACGTATGGTGAGAATGGAGGTGACTTGGAAAAGAGAGGTGAGCCAGCCCGCAACCCGCAGATCACAATCTTTACCATATTCCTTAGCACTAACCCTTTAAACTTGCGAAGTGCGATATGCAATCACGTCCCACCCATATCGCACATCATAGAATTTAGAGTTTATCGCATACCACAGAGTTTAGATTTTATCGCATACTGCAACATTTAAAGTTTATTTCACATCAGTGATCGCAGGATTTAATGGTGAGTGAAAATGTGGTAAGCTATTTGATTTGTGATGCGATGCGGGGAAAGGGTGACGTGGTTGAAAGGGTCCCACTATATCGCGTCAGCAGAGTTATATGGTGACAAACTTGGCTGCGAAGCAGTAAAGAGTGCGAATGTGAAAAGGGCAAGGAGGGGTAAGGTCTATGGTATAATATTATACACCACAACTGTTTGATGGGTGGGCGGAGCTATAGAATTAAGACTTCGAACTTTGATATATGTGGGTTTATAAAGCGATAAGTCCAAAAGGTTATGTATGTGGGTTTAGGGGTTTAAATGGGATTCAGAACATTGGAGTTCAGAATTTGGGAAAATGAAAGGTAAGAAGAGGGTAGAGGGAATGAATGAGGGAAATATGGATTTTTCTCACCATCACACTTAATCAACAACACTTTCCTCTTTTGACTGAATTAAAAGGCAGATAGATTCATTTGATGCTCTTGACAGTCAAGATCTCCCATTCTTTCTTTGAAAATATATGATAGACATAGAATATTATTTCGAGTATGAAAAATATAATCAATAATCAGTCACCTTGTGATAATATGAAATATAGGAGTCTAACACACCCTAAAGAAAAAATAGAGGGAAAATTGCTTAGTTTTCAATTAACTATATGGAACGAGACTAGTTCCTAATATGTTTCTTGGGTTTATGGGGTCAACTAAGGACTTCTTTAAGAGGATATAAGTTTAACTGGGGTGATATCTACATTTTTCCATTACAAGACTTAAAATATTCACCTAGCATATTACGAACCTCAAGAAATTTCAAGAGAAGATACATCACTACTCTTCTACCAATGATTTAAAAGAAGGTATTTTTCATAGAACTCTATTAAGGTAAAGCACCACCACCATTAGTGAAGTAGAATTACATTTTTATTCATTCATAAAAAATCCAACAATATAAAGTGAGACTAATCACTAAACTATTGTGGATATTCCACCAGACTATCTCTCACAACAAATCTTATCAAAATTATACTTAAAAAAAATCCAAGATCTACAATATTACAATTTTATATTTCTTTATATTTATAGACATGTATATCATTGTTAATAACAAATGTATGTGAATAAAAATTTGTATGCATAAACTAGAGAGAAATCAACTTAAAAGCTCACACACTCATTTTCCATAAGATATAACCCGAGAAACCCTTTTAGTTGAAAAACCAAGCTCAGAGGTGAGGTCATTATGTTCTCTTTCTTTCAATAAAAATGTTTGTCAGTACAAAGAAGTATGGCATGTGGACTGTGGCTACTACAATGCACAAATACTATCTTTGTGCTTTATATCTTATCCCTCTCATCTATTTTTTCTCATCTATGGAGAAAATGCACTCAAAATAATGGAAGCCCTTTTCCTCTTAGTGGCCCAGTTATGACATAGCCTGATAGCCTACTAGTGGTTAGGTTTGAATACCTCAACCCTTAACCAGAGTTACAATATAGAACTAGTTGTCGTTGCGACAACACACTCCAAAATTTCACTACATTCAAATTTTGGAGCCTACTTTACCATCGTATCTAGTGTCACCTTGGTCTTCAAGTGTCGTTTCAAGTTAATCTATCTGTTTCAAGTGTTCTTGACTATCCCTAGGTGTTTTTGCATTCATTAGAAAATATCTAGTGCATTTTATAGCTATAACACATTTGTTGTTATAAAACGATTTTTTTGGCCATAGTCGCACACACTTCATCCATTCCACTTGCAGAATTTATGTAAAGTGGTGTTTTTATGTCTATTTATCATTTTTCAAGATTGTATAAGTTTTATCGATGACTTGCTAAGTTTTGCATATGATTTTATGTCTAAAATCATTGTGCTCACCCCTAGTTCGATCCTTCACACTTAGACAAATTTCAATTGCAAAATTAACCCTTTGAGGCAAGAAGCTCATGAGCGAACTATTAAGCCTTGATTGGGAATCCTTCATTGTTTTAAAGTGCACCATGCGCCCTCCAAGAGAAAATAGTGTACCTCTCAAGCATAATTCCCCTTCCTTGTTCTAAACTATATCCTATTAGAAGGAAAGCCTTACTTTGAGTGCACTTCTTTGGCTCAAAGAAGTGTCCCATCCTTAAGCACATGAGTGCACACCGAAGACCCAAAGCTCAATCCTTTAGCCTTTATAAATGTGCGTTGTGCCCTCCTTATCCTTTGAGCACATGAGCTCACCATGAAGCCTTGAAGCTTCACCCTTTCTCCTTTAACAATGTGCCATGCAACCTCCTTTGCCTTCTTGATTACATGTGTGCACCCTTAAGCCCTGAGGCGTCTCCCTTCAACCTTCAGTTCTATACCATGTACCCTCCTTGTCTTCCTTGAGCACAAGGTGCACTTGGGAAGCTCAAATCCTTTTCCTTTGTCCTTCATACTTGTGTTGTGTGCCCTACCCTAATTGCCTCTCTCTCTTGAGCGCATTAGCGAATACTGAATCCTTGAAGCATTTTCCCTTCATCACTTGAGCCTTTCGAAGTATGCCCTTGCACCAAGAATCTCCCCTTGTCCATTCCAAGTGCACTATTAAGGTGTGAACATGAAAAGATGCATGGAACATTTTAGAATATGATATTTTTAGTTTGATGGTTGCTTATCATGAGTGATTACACTTACAAGTATTTTAGGAACAACATGACAAGCACACATGAAGAATATCGGGAAAAGAAGTCAAACAAAGGAAGCCATGAAGAACAGAGAACACATTGAAGTCTTGATGAACGAAGTTGATCAGGTGCTCAAAATTATGCTAAAAAAATAAAGTTTTTGGAATGGTGTGGAACCTAAATGACCACGTAGATCTTGTCATTCTGAATCTAGTGCAACTCGTTTCACGGAAAAACAAAACCGTATGCTCCATGAAATGTGTTATGTCCACTTTGTCAAAAAGACAAATTTTTGGAAAAAAAATGGAGGGACAACCCAGTCAGCAGTCTGTACTGCTAACTAGGCATGCACAGTGGAAAGTTGACTTAGTCAACATATCTCCTCCGATGTATGATATTGTGCCAAGTGGCATGTTTTTATTGGGTTGAAATGGCGCATTTTGGTTGGGTGTTGGAAGGCCAATCACAAGCTTGCATGTGGTAGCCTGAGGGCCACTAAAATTTTGGGTTAAGTCCGATCAGAGTGAGCGGGGGTCGACCTGCGATCTCCAAGTGATGAGCACCAAGTCTTCACCATCACGCCACACATATGTTTCTTACAATACTATGGTTTTATCATTGTTTTGTTTCAATATGATTCTAGCCATGGGGGGGTTGGGGCCAGGGTCTAGCCCCAACCCTAGTCACTGCTAGGGGCAGGACCATGGGCAAGAGGGTAGCCCTGCAGCCCCACCCCAATGGTCCATAACAATAACATTTAAGCCTACTGCCATATGTGACCATTCTCAAGTTAACCGTCGACAGTTATCAAACCGTCCAACGACATTTGTTATATAATTTTTTCTTTTAACCATATAACAATGTGGTTCTGAATCCAGAATTTAGGCCTTATAGGGAAAATGAGTGCACCGAAAATTTCGCCTATTTTTTTGGGCAAATTGGTGCTCATTTGGAAGAATTATGGGTAGATTTGTAGGTTTGATGTCGAATTTAGTGAAAAAGGTGGAGCGAATAGTGCAGAAGCTAGGGGAAGTCATAATTTGAGGGGTTTTTGATCAAATTCGAGGCAGAAAGAGGCTACACACGCATTTTTGGGCATTCTGGAGCTGATGGAACTGGTTTCAGAGCTGTTTGAGCATTGTAAACACATGTAATCACACTTTTGAGCATAATAGAAGAGGGCCAAGCCATTGGAAGTTGGACCAAGGAGACGTAACCCAGGTAGGGTGAACTCCTTCATCATGTGTTGTTGTACTACTATTTATGGTGATGTTCATGTCTATTAGATTTTTTTGTTCAATGTTTTTTTTATGTTAATTTGCTCAAGAAGCTCACATAAAAACACATAAAAACTCATGGTTAAATTGCAATTTACCCCATAATCCTCAAGCACTTAGTTTATATTCTGAAGGAGGAATTTAGCACAAGAAACACTAATTTTCCCATTTAGATCAAGTTGGTATCAAAGAACTAGGTTTACTTCTGCAAGGAGGATTTAATTTGTTTGTAAGTGTTTAAATGCTTACAAGTTTCAAGCTCAAGAGAGGAGAAGGAAATCTTGTGGGTGGAAGTTCTCTAGTTGGAGCAAGGAGAAGGAGGGAATAGTTGCCACAATATCCACCACAAGATTCACCTCCAATTGCAGTAGAAGATTTAGTAAGCATGTCTCATGAAGGAGGAAATGATAACATGACAGAGGTTGAGAAGGCTTTTAGGAAGGCTTTCTTTGACATGACAGAGATGGTGAAGGTCCTCTATGAAGAGAGTAATATATGGTTGCAAGGTGAAAGCTCTAGGTCTCCAAGAGGAGAGTGTTCTCCAGGAGGAGGAAGTAATGGAAATGGTGATAAGACACCATCTTCTCCACCATCATCCTCACCACCATCTTCACCTTCATCTTCATCCTCTTCCACCTACAACCCTTACTCATACTCATCAAAATACCTCAAAAGGAATTGGTAAACAACCCTTATTAAAGCTTGATATTAAATTTGAGATGCCTATGTATAATGGTGAACTGAATGCAAAGAAGCTTGAAAATTGGGTTTGTCAATTGGAGGTCTATTGCAGAATTCAAAACCTTCAAGACGATGATACAAATATTCAGCTAGCTTCCTTGAGACTGGAGGGTGAAACACTAGTATGGTGGGAACCTAATACATAAGATGAGATTAAAAAACATGGTAATATATAACTCTCTTGGTCTAATTTCATTGCTGAAATTAAAAGACAATTTTACCCTCTAGCATATATGCAAAAATCCATCATGAATTCACAGAACTTTAGATAAATTAAAGGTCAAAGTGTGTACAATTACACCCAAGAATTTAAAAGAAGAGATCTTATGTTAGGTGTTGATTTTCATTCACAAGAAATGTTGCTAAAGTATATAAGGGGTTTACATAACTACCTAAGGCATACTATCCTTATGTTGAATCCCACTAGTCTAGATGAGGCTTGTAAACCACTCACCTTCAAGCAAGAGGGAAAAATATTCCAGAAGAGGGTAAAAGGAATCCAGTTAAGGGTGGAGAGAAAGGAAAGGGTTTCAAAGGAAAAAGAAAGAAAAACTCATTTGTTAAAAAGGAAGGAGATTAAATGACATGCAAACTGTTTTCCAAGATAACCATTAGGTTTGTTTTAAGTCATGAATTAATTAGGTTAAGTTAGTGTTGAATATGATCTTTTAAATTTTTAATTAAAAAAAGAAAATTCACATATGTGAGGGGTCTTGAAGTTCATCATTCATGTGATAGGGTTCAATGTCAAATAAAAAACCAAAAACATCTCATGCATGAGTAAATTTGGTCATGAGAGTGAATTTGACACTTTTACCAAAATCCACATCAAAATCAATGTAAAATAGTCAAGATTCACTACGAAAGTTCCTAATACTCTATTTTTTCTATCGTTATGTATTTTTTGATATTTTTGGGTAGTCAAAACAGTAAAGAGGTGTTTGGGTCATCAAATGAGATCAAGAATATCATCGGGCCACTTGTTTAGGGGGGCAACTCAACAATCAACTCCACATGGCTGACATGGTTGACAACTCATCAAGTCAACAGAGCATGCCAACTGAAAAATATAGCTCACCATCTCAAATAAAGCTCATGAAGTCTTAAATGCAGTGCATAAAATAGCCAACACCTCACCATGTCAGTTTGGTTTGATAAAAATGATACAAGTTGAATTGAAGAAAAAGGGTCTTAAAATGATTTTGTAAGATGATGATGTTACTCCATGAAACATGGTAAGAGAACAAATTTTTTTATCACATTTTGTCTTATGCTATCATAATCAACCATATACAGGATTTGAAATTGTTTTTAATGTAAAAAGAAGAAGAAGGAGCAAAGTGTCAATGAAATAGGTACTTTTGTAGTGCATTCCAGGCTTAAAGGTGAGTTTTCGCTATGAAAGTGATGTAGGCTTGTTTGAGGGAACAATTATTAAAAAATATCAGAACAAGGGGTGACTTAGAGCATATGTTTACCTCATTAGCATCTAGGAAGACCTTCCAATAGTAAAAAAGGTCAAATATTATGCAAAAGGTGGATTTTGGAGTTTGCTACAAAAGTTCTTGTACATGACTATTTTAGCAATCAACTTCCAGCTCACTTTATGACCAAATGGAAAGGAATTTTGGAAATATAAAGGAGGATTTTCTTCATCATGAGCCCATATACAAAAAACTCTCTCAATGTTTTCACAACCATCAGGGTTTGGAAAATATGACATCATCTTTGAGGCCTCTTTTTTAGAATTTTTACTAGCCAGATTTGTGTAAAAATTTTAAAATTTGACTTGGTGGAGGTCCATCTTAGCATCCACATGTCACAATGACACGTCAAAAATCTAGTACACTCAGAAAATTAGCTGGCTTCATTTTATAAGGGTTATTAAAAGATTTTTTTTAGCTATTTAATGAAAGAAGAATCCTTTTTGTTTTCAAACTCTGCCAAACAAAAATATCCCTAGAAAGTCTCCAAGTGATGTAATTTGATTAGAAATAGGTCTCTTAGGTAGGAATTTGAGACTGGCCCAGGTGGCAAGCCATTGTAAGAGATCTCACTCTATAAATGAGGGAGTTTTTGATTTTGAAAGGGTTGATGATTGTTATGAAGAAACTACTATGTAAATTTTCTCTATCAAGCTAATACATAGTTGCAGCAATTGTCTTTCAGACCTGATATTTCTTTTGAGCTTATGTGTTTGTGTTTTTCCATTTCTCATATTATCATCAGCTTCATAGTATCATTATTACCTAGAATTCATAGTATTATGCTCCAATTTGCTTCATGTATTATTTTTTTGTTGTAAAAAGCTATTTTTAAGCTTAATTTCCTCAACTTCCATGAACTACATTTGCTTTTGAATGAAGTCCCATAGGAGACTCCATGCCCAGTGGTAGCCTTCATACACTCTTCCACCTAAAAAATCACTTAAAATACAAAAAGAGCTAAGCATATACAATATAATTTTCATCTTGATTATTCATTTGTTTTCTTTGAGAGAGCCCTCTCTGACTGGAAGGGCTAACTTTCAGTCCAAAGTGGTTTTAAATAGTTGCATTAATTTGACCATTGAACAATCCAATTGGTGCTAGCCTAGTGATAACACAAACATTGTGCCAAAGAGGGTCACGATGAAGGCCACTGTTGGAAGCTCCATCCAAAGATGAGGCCCATGAAATTCAACAACAAGGGGAAACAAAAAACGGTTGCAACCACTCAACAGGATTTGGGATCTGATTCGGGTGATGAAAATAAAATTATGGCCATGGATATGAAAGGAAAATAATCCATTTCTAGAACTAGTTCATCAAATTGTCACACTAGCACTCCAAATTAAGAAATAAGGGTTGAATTATTTCATGGGAGGGTTATTTCAAAACATACAAAAATAGACACACTATTGATAGTGGGTCTCAAGCCAATTTGATATCTGAAGACTTGGTCAAGAAACTTAATCTTGAAACAATTCCAAATTACAAACCATATCCATTGGGTTGGATATGCAAGAACACAAATTTATAGGTTACAAGAAAGTGTATTCTTTGGTTTGCAATCACAACAAACTTCATTAACAAAGTTGAATTAGGTGTCGTACCACTTGACATTTCAGGAATTGTTTTGGGTAGTCCTTACCTCTATGATATAAAATCCATCTTCTATCACCATGAAAAAAAGTACCACTTGTTCAAAGATGGTGTGGAGTATATTGTGAGAGATCATTGCAAGAAACTAAATCGTTCATTAGTTAATCCAGGGTAAATGAAAAGAATAGTGAATTCAAGCAAGAATTTTGTGCTTCTTATGATTAAAACAAAGAATGATGTTGATTATGAAGCATTCCAAGGTTGTGATCCAAAGTTGAAATCTGATTTGATTGAAGTTGTTAATCAAAATAATGAGATGTATCATGAACCAAAGGGATTAGCTCCCAAGAGGGGAATCTAGCATGAAATACAGTTGTAGCAAGATTTTCCTCTTCCTAACATTGGCACGTATAGGATGTCAGTGATGGAGAGTGTTGAAATCAAAAATAAAATTCAAGAGTTGTTGCACAAAGGGATCATACGACCAAGTACTTCGCCATGTAGGTCACCTATTGTGTTTGTGCCAAAGAAGGATGGAACATGGTGCATGTGTGTGGATTTCCGTGCATTGAATTTTTTTTCGGTAAAGAGCCGTTATCCACTTCCTAGAATAGATTATTTACTTGATAAATTGAAAGGTGAAAAGTATTTTACTAATTTGGACTTAAGGAGTGGTTACCATAAAATTATAATCGCTGAAGGTGACATTTGGAAGATAGCATTCAAGAAAAATCAAGGTTTTTTTTAATGGCTTGTTATTCCTTTTGGTTTATGTAATGATCCTGCTACCTTCATGCATGTGATGAATGATGTGTTGAGGCCATTTCTTGATGAGTTTTTCATAGTTTACTTAGATTATATATTTATTATCAGTAAACTGCTTGATGAACATGTGATGCATGTAAGAAAAGTACTTGATGTATTAAGGAATGAACATTTGTTTTTGAAGATGTCAAAATGTGAGTTTGGTAAAATTTATTTGGTGTACTTGGGGCATATTATTGGAGGAGGTGAGTTGAAGATAGACCCTCTAAGGTTGAGGTCATTATGAATTGGCCAACGCCCAAGAAATTCACTGAGGTAAGAAGTTTTTTCGAAGCAACCCAATATTGGAGGAAGTTTATTGCTAACTTTTGTTCTATCATAGCTCCATTGCATGCATTGACTAGTGTGAAAAAGGTATTCCAGTGGGGAGGAAAGTAGCAGAAAAAATCTGATGCTTTGAAAGAGAAGATAAGTTTAGCCCCAGTACTTGCACTACCAGACTTGAGACAATCATTTGAGATTCAAACTGATGCAAGAAACTATGCCATGGGCATATTCCTTATGCAAAATGGTAAGCCCATTTCATTTCATTCAGAAATGTTCAGTGGTGCAGTGATTAACTATCCTACTTATGACAAGGAGCTTTATGCGTTGGTTCAAAGTGTGAATATGTGGAAACACTAATTGATGGTAAAGGAAACCATCATACACATCGAACACCAACCATTTCAATACTTGCAATCGTAAAATAAGTTGCAGCAATCAAGGAACTTTTGATGGATGGGTTTCCTATAGAAATTCCACTTGGTCATCAGGTATAAGAAAGGTATACACAATAAGGTTTCTGATATGATTTCTACGCATATTTTTAGTGTAGCTACCTTTCTCAAGCATAATTCTATTTTGCATGAAAATTATTTTGAGCAATATACATCTGATAATGAATTTCAAGATGTTTATGCAAACTTGAGTCAAGGAAACCAAGTAGAGGAATTGGATTACCATGTACGTAATAACTTGTTGTACCATTTGGGAAATATTTTTATTCCACAGGGGGAGAGAGTGAATTTCATAAGGGAAGGACACATATCTCTTATTGCTGGACATTTCAATGAAAGAAAAGTTATAGTGGCACATCTTCAGAGGTATTATTATTGGCATCATATGCTTGAAATTGTTTCGCGTTTCATTAAAGGTTGTTCATTGTGTGTAGTAAGTAATCCTAGGAATGGGAAGTTAGGATTGTACACACCAGTTCCCATACCTTCCCGTCCATGGGAAAGTGTTTCTATGGATTTTTTAGAAGGTCTTCCATTGTCAAAATGAGGTCATGTAGTTTTGGATAGGTTCAACAAGATGTGTATATTAATGTCATGTAAATAGAAAATCACAACTGAGAAAAAAAATCACTTATTCTTTTAGCATGTTTGTGTTCATTTTGGATTTCCCACATCCATTTTTAGTGATCGAGATTTTGGGAATTTTTGGTCAATTTTGTGGGACTTGACGCATACCAAGTTGAAAAAGAGTACAACCTTTCATCCAAAACAGATGGTCAAACTGAGGTGGTCAATTGAATAGTAATAAATGTTCTTCGAGGATACTGCAGCAAGCATCCTAAGCTGTGGGATAAAAACTTGCACTACATTCAGCATACTTACAACTGTGCAAAACACTCCTCTACACAAACATCGCCATTTAAGTCATGTCTTGGATACTTGCCTAGATCACCATTGGATTTCATTTTTGAGAAGGATGTTGTTATTGATGGCCATAACGACATAGACAAAGCCAATAATTTCATAGAAAAAATCCAATTGATACATCAAAAAGTTCAAGATCAGCTTGAAAAGAGCCAAGAAAAGTACAAAGCAAGGCATGGCAAGCATCATGTAGATCACAAGTCCCAAGTTGCTAATGAAGTTTGGCTTCAGATTAGCAAAGATAGACTTCAAGGGGAAGGTAAAAAAATGAAACCAATTTGTTATGGTCCTTTCATAATTTTGGAAAATATTGGTGAAAATGCCTTCAAGTTGGATTTGCCTTCATATATGAAAATTTACTCCATTGTTAATGTTGAGAACTTGAGGTTGTATGAGCTTCCTTTGATTGAAGATCAAGGAGAAAAATTTTATATTCCTTCCATTGAGGATTTTTCTCTAGAATAACCATTCAAAAAGACACCATTCAATAAGACACCATTCTTGATAGAAGAACAAGGACCTCAAAACGAGGGAGTGTAGAATACCTTCATGTGGGGCTCAAAGGCACAAATCCAAACAAGGCCAAATAGATCGAGATTAAAAAGGTGACGGAACTATACCCTCATCTGCTGAAAAACTGAAAGTGATCTTTTGGGGTCCAAAAGCTTCCAGTGGGGAGAGTGATCAAGGGCTCAAAATTATGCTAAAAAATGAAAGTTGTCAAAATGGACTAGAAAATGAATGGCCGCGTAGATATCGTCATTTTGAATCTGGGGAAACTTGTTTCGCGGAAAATCGACACTTTATTCTCCCATAAATGCATTTTTTTCCACTTTGTTAAATAGGAAAATTTTTGGAAAAAAAATTGCAGGGATACCCTAGTTAGCAATCCGTACTACTGACTCAGCATGCACAGTGGTAGGTTGAATTAGTCAACACGTCTCCTCTAGCATATGATATTGTGCTAAGTGGCACTTTTTTATTGGGTTGAAATGACACATTTTGGTTGGGCGTTGGAAGGCCAATCATAGGCTACCATGTAGCCGAGCCAAGGGCCACCACGTGGCAGTCCGACGACCACCAAAATTTTTGGTTAAGTCAAAGCAAAGAGAGTGGGGGTCAAACTCACGACCTCCAAGAGACGAGTATGAAGTCATCACCATCACACTATGCATATGTTTCTTACAATACTATGGTTTTAACATTGTTTTGTTTCAATGTGATTTTCGCCATGGGGGGAGAGGGTCGTGGTCTAGCCCCAGCCCTAGTCACCGCCGAGGGTGGGACCATGGGTGGGAGGCTAGCCCCCCCCCCCCAATGGTCCATAACCATAACATTTAAGTTGACCACCATATGTGACCATCCCCAAGTTAACCATCGGTGGTTATCAGACCGTTCAACGGGATTTGTTATATAATTTTTTTTTTCTAACCATATAAAAATATGGTTTGGAATCTGGAATTTAGGCCTTATTGGGAAAATTAGCATGATGATAATTTCACTCGATTTTTGGGCAAATTGGTGCTCAGTTAGCGGAATTCAGGGCGGATTTGTAAGTTCGGTGCCAGATTTGGTGGAAAATGTGGAGCGAATAGTGCAGAAGCTAGGGGAAATCATAACTTGAGAGGTTTTTGACCAAATTCGAGGCAAAAAGAGGATACATAAGTTCTTTTTGGCATTCTGGATTTGATGTAATATGTTTTAGAGCTATTTGAGCATTGTAAACACATGTAATCACACTTTTGAGCATAATAGAAGAGGGCCAAGCCATTGGAAGCTGGACCAAGGAGATGTAGCCCGGGCAGGGTGAACTCCTTCATCATGTGTTGCTCTGTTACTGTTTATGGTGAATTTCATGTCTATTAGATGTTGCAGTTCAATGTTTTTTATGTTAATTTTCTCAATAAATTCACATAAAAACACATAAAAACTCATGGTTAACTTGTAATTTACCTCATAATCCTCAAACATTTTGTTTATATTCTGAAGGAAGAATTTAGCACATCAAAATATAATTTTCCCATTCAGATAAGAAGTACCCTGAAATCTCCATAAGATAAAAGGCCCTTTGGAAGGTGAAGATACAAATGTTCAAAAGCTGCATGAAGAACAACAACACAAGTGGAAGCCCTGTCATGCACTGAAGAAATTCCATGTCATCAGTCACTGTAAGTCCATGTCATCAATTATAGAAACTTGTAATGTATCATCACATGATGATGTGGAAGTTATGATGTAATGATTTAATCATTATAAAGACAAATAAGTGGAATTCCAAGAGTTGTGTATGGATAAAAGAGCCATGGAAGTCCAAAATACATGTAATACCAAGAGTCATGTGTAATTCCAAAAGCCATTTGGAAGTCCAAGGGCCGTAGAAGTCCAAAGGTCATTAGAAGTTGGAAATTCAAGAGTCATGAGAATTTGAAAGGTCATGCCTCAAGTTATAAAAGGATACACATTATTCATGCAAAGGAATTTGAACCTTAATTCTCCCACAAGGCATTAGAGAGATAGAGGTAGTACTTTTGGGGAGCAAGTAGTGACTCTAACACTCCACTATTGGAGCTAGTGATGTTCATTGTATTTATGTATCTTGGAAAATTTTCTTAAAACTTGAAGCTTGTCGACCAATATATTTTCAGGCATGTATTATGGATGTTTTTAAGACTATTCTTTGAATGTTTATGATTCATGTTTGCTTTCACATGTACTAAAGTAATTGAATTGTTTCATTGACTTTGGTGCTTAACTTAATGGGAATGTGTTGTAATGTTTGTAACAAACATCACATCTATGTGAAACATTTAACTTCATGTTATATTAACCTTTTTCATGTGCGTGTGTGTCTCCTTTAGGGTAGTACTATTACTTCTCTCTTAGAGGCCCACTTTTAGTCCCCTTTCCAATGAAAGAACCTTGATAGATATGCAATCTAACATTCACAAAGCACACTCTCTTACTCATTAAAATTACATGTTCACTTATCTTTCATGCTAACTACTAAAGGAAAGGCATATCTTTAAGTAAACTATAGCCGCGTTGTATTCCAAATGGGACTCCTACACCAAACAATGTGAGGTCTATTTGGGACCTCATATCGAGGAGATCCACTGTATGTTGGTGG
The DNA here is from genome assembly GCA_034641835.2 of Pinus albicaulis. NCBI lineage: Eukaryota > Viridiplantae > Streptophyta > Pinopsida > Pinales > Pinaceae > Pinus > Pinus albicaulis. Next base: position 7,955,206 of record CM076579.1, on the reverse strand, counting down.
TATCCAAAACTATCAACAAAATATTTAGAGCCTTCTTCATCATAATCATGTGGCTAGTCCCTTTTTATTAAATAATGGGGATTTAAATTGCAACGTCTCGAATTATGGTGGTGAAAACAGGAAGGTGAAATTCTGAGTGGCATAACGTTCGCATACATACCCCGATTGAGACGATTCTTATGGCATTGGAAAGGTTTATGTGTATAGAATATGAAAATAAGGATATATGATAAATAAGAAAAGTTTTATCCCTAAAAAATCATTGTTTGATGTCTCAAAATTCTCCGGAAAGGTTTGAGATAGGGAAAATTTTAGGGGCGAAATTTCACAAATGGGCCATTTTTTGACATTTTCTGAAAAAATATTTTCTAATTGGTCAAACATTCACCTATATCTATATATATATATATATATATATATATATATATATATATATATATATATATATATATATATATATATATATATATTCTCTAGTAAATATTTGAGATAGAGAAAATTTTAGGGGCGAAATTTCACAAATGGGCCATTTTTTGACATTTTCTGAAAAAATATTTTCTAATTGGTCAAACATTCGCCTATGTTATATATATACATATATATATATATATATGATTATATGATTATATGGATGATATTTTCGAAACAATTTACCAAATTTAATAGTAATTTGCATGTTTTTTTATTGAATATTCACCTACATTCTATATGTATGAATTTTGAAAGAATAATAGTCATCTACAATACTATATGTAGGAAAACATTTATACCCTTAAAAATTCCCTAGTTTGAGACCACATTTTACCAAAATAGGTCTTGCTAGTAAAAATGGTGTTGTGAGTTGATTCCTATGCTTTTTCCATTATGAAAGAATCAACATGGATGGAAAACTATATACCGATCCAATCCAGATCACACCTCACCATTTTGGGAGGCTTTCGGTACCCAAAAGCTTCTATTGAATGAAGAGAGGAAATTTTTCATCCACCTTCTCTCAGGTGTACCATTTATCTTTTCCTGAAAGTTTTCCTTTAAACCCAACCGTCCATAATTCATGTTGCCAATGCATGTTAGTTCTAGGTCTAATCTAAAAAATTGTATCTTTTTCCAAACCTTCTTGACCATCTTGCGCCAAATCCTCCACAGAAGGTATGACTTGTTCCTATTCTTGATCTAGTATGGAAGGTGTTGTCAAGATAAATCTCCTCTATGGACAGAGGAAATCTCTCTAGCCCTAGAGTGGGTCTAGCAACACGAGATTGTTTCTAATGCAAAGCTCTCTTAACTAGAATTTACAATGCAACAAGAAAAGAGATAGAAGTACATTTTTCCCAACGCTATGCTTGAATCTGTTGATGATGACCTTGATCCACGATCCTTTTAAGATCGCTCCCTGCTGTTGATGGAACGCGAACACTTGCAGATTATCAAGAGGCAACAAAAAACGTAATACAATACATAATAATCATAAAAATTAGCTATCTAGAAGATCAAGGAGTGCCAGAATATTTGCATAAACAGTTAACAAATATAGAAAGAAAACATTAGATGTTATTATTGATAAATAAAAAAAGGAGAGCTTACAACCTAGGCCTTGATGTTAGAGGCCTCCTTTGGTGAAAATATGAGTTCTTCATCGAAGCTCTAAATAATTCCATCTCCCGAAAACTTAGGTGTTATCACAATGCTAAGATGCAAGGGAACGAGAGTTCAGACTAGCCTGACAATGACCAACCAAGCTCCAAAATTGTGGGAATAAGGGATATGAATTTATAAGAAGGGGGAAGAGGTTGGGAGCCCGTGAAAGGAGGAAGAAGACCTAATTTATAAGGGATAAACCCCCCATTGATGAGATCAAAGCTCTAAGATCAGAGAGCTTGACCATATCTCCATCGTTTAATAACCAATTGGGTGCCTTGGAACTTCTAGAGGTTGAAGCTTCTCTTCCATTTAAGGAAAAAATTCCAGAAATGGATCAACACGGTTTTCCAAAGAATAAGGGTGCTGGAAGTGCTAAGCCAGAATTGTGAATATGACATCAGCACGAGCATGACACCAGGAAAAGCGTTGACCCATGAGACTAGGAATTTGACCAAGTTTCTTCAGTATTCTTCCAAGGTAGTTTTCTTTGGATCTTCAGGGGATGTCTTAACACATTTCCTCATGGTGGAAACATTTCATGGGATCTTTCACGGGGCATTTCAGGATCAAGGATGAGAAAATGAGCATGGTGAAAAATTACTGTGTAATAGATACCCCCTAAAGCATGAAGGTAGAACAACGAGTGATGGCTGAAATGCTTTATGAACCAAGTCAAAGAACACAAACCACCTCCGGAAAAACTTCCAAATCAAATGTATTACAATATATGACATCTCTGGTATAAATATGCCTAACCACACGACTCTGCACTAGGCATCAAATAACACATGAACCCATGGCATGGTTGCAACCATTCGTCTAAAGAGATCATAGAAATGGATCTTCAGTATAAACACAACCAACTGTATAAATAGGATCATGCATACAACCATGAATACTCAATAACTCTCCATAGCCTGAATCAAAATTAGATGTGACCCACAGTCTTCATCACGATCTAAATCAACCCAATGTACAAATCTATCCATGCGAATAAATGTGTTGGTGTCGAAAATGGTAGAAACCACCTGATTAATGGTCAATTATGAAAACTGTTAATAGGCACGAGAGAGACCACCAATAATGATGATGGAACTCAAGGTACAACAACACAATCTACAAGTTTGAATAAATGTGTTGATGTTTAACACTTGCATAATCATTCAATCAAAGGCCAATGATGTGAACCTATCGTCGAACATAAAGAACTCGCCATTGAGGAATGCAAGCTCCAAGGTACTGAAAGAATTTTCTAAAACACCTTCCCAGATAATGAGCTGAAGTTGACAGGAAGTGACTCATCGAAGGAGGGCCATGATGATTCCCACATCATCGACATGAAACCACAAATATCTTAAGATGACAGGAGTGATTCAGGATTGTAACAAAGGAGTTCAAATAAGAAAAGGATGTTTGACAAAAAGGACTTCTCTTGAACATATCGACGACTTGAATCGAGAGTGTGGCAACATTTGACTCAAATGGGATCAGAGGTCATGTTGGAAAAAATTGGTAGTAAAATGATATGCAAACGGATTTCCCAAACCCATGGAGGCAAAGTGACGAACGTAGGATGTCCCCAAACCAACACAAACTGCAGATGAGTTTCATGTTCAAGAGAAACAAGTTTCCCAAAATACACATAGGATGTTCACTTTCAATTTTCCCTCGTTATTGCTAACAAGTACCTCTTTATTTTTTATAGTAGCATTAAGAGGATAACATATGCTAAGCATGCAAGATCATTCTTCCCATGAATCCATCTTAGTAAGCTTAATGAGCCCTAGGAAGGAGAAAATCGGTCTTGTCATGGTGACAATTCTTTCATCGTTTAATCTTTAATGAGTCCAACGAAAGGGAAACTCGGTGACTTTTCATGTTTAAGGAGTTTGAAAAGAAACAAAAAGGAAACTCCATCATGTCCCTTTTCGTAAATAATCTCTCGAATTCGAAAAGGTAGAAAACAATATTCGAGAGAACCTCTTGACCATGTACGATCAAGGTATTCCTTTTTTATAAATAGTAAATCTTAGCCTGAAAAAGGGGGTAAATATATACTGAGATCATGTCAATTCATTCACTTTAACGATTTCAAAATGACAAGTACTCGGTAATATTTTCAATTTGCGAGTCATAAAAGAGCTGAAATTTGAATCCAGGGGGGTTTCTTTTTTGTAAATGTTTATTGAGCCTGAAAAAGAGATAAAATACAACTCATTTGGATCATTTATAATCACCAACAGTGTGAAAGTGTAATGTTCCCAACTAAGGAACAACTACACTATTGGGAATAACCAGAGTTATTACAAATGTGGAGCTTCAAAAAACCATGAGCATGGAAATGAAGATCAGCTCATTAGATGTAAAATAACATCAACCCAGCAGATGAAAGAACCTCAACAAGAGTTAGGCCTATATTCTCCTTCTCGGGTGGGGAAATGCAGCAATACAGGGCATAAACTGGAACTTTGCAATGAATCAACTATATAACGGTCTTGTTATGATGAATAAGCTTAAAATATGCATAATAAATGAATATACATCATTTTTATCTACAATAGAAACTTTTACTTCGTTCCATGATCTGGAGAGTGGGGAAAAAGGGTATTTTATGCCCTAAAAAAGTTTTTTTTCAGAAATGAGCGTAAAAATAAGCAGGGAAAATGGCTGGATATGATATATTAGGTCATGAGGGACCTATTCCCATAATTTAAGCTCAAAATAATGCTTATAGCTATATTAAACAACTCCTCCCTTCCCGACTAGGCTAGAAAACATTGATTTCCCATGACTTTGCTAAACAAAAATTTCTGAATACAGTAAGAGCGTAATTCCCATGAGGGTTTCTGAAGAAAATGATAAAATAAGTCTGATATGAAGTCCATATTAATAAAATGGCAGATAAATGGAGGTTTAACATAATTTATACAAAGAAAAAGACATTCAGTAGAGGTTTCCGGCAAAATGCATGAATCACAAACAGTACTGCAGAAAATAACGCAGTTAATGCATCTCTGTATTAAAAATGGTTTTAAATGACATGAAATATCATAATAATACAAATAAATGGCTCTAGGCCTCTTATTAGAACTCCTAGAGGGAAATGAGCACCTCCTCCTCAAAGATTTGCATCAAATCAAAGGGTGCAGCTATGCTGTTGCTGCTGCTGCATAAAGGACGCAGTTTCTGAAGGAGACTGCGTTGTGGTTGAATGTGGAAGAATGGCCCCAAGAAAAATACTGAATGAAGCTCAAATCCTTCTCTCTTGATCCCTTAATCAAGCTGATCCAAAGAGAGGATGGAATTCCTGGACATGAATTCCTTGCACTAAGCAGTGCAACAACTCCGGCTAAACAACTGAAGTATGCAATTGGTCTCCAGAACAAGAAATATGATTTCATGAATGAATTCCCTTTGATGCTATTCCTTCCTTTTATCTTTTGTGAGTCTCCTCACCCCGGACCCCACACAAGGTTGAGGTGACTTCTTCATGAAGCTTCCTCTTTCAAAACTGCGCTTCCCTAGCTAGCTTCCCTCCTCTTTGTGACAGCACTGTTGACTTGGTCAACTATAACCAATCCACATACAATGCCTCTATTCACACCAAGGGATCTTCAATCTGGTTTTTTTATATGTGTTTAGGCTAATACTTGTTCACATCGAGCTAGTTTACTTGAGTGTTTTCTTCCTCCTCAAGAATGTATGTTGACTTAGTCAAACTTGGCTATGTCCTCATCAAATTTGTCCTTGTTCACACTTGGAAGTGTAAAACCAGCTCCTAAGATTATTTCCTTCCTTACTAAGGTGGAATTTATTCATAATTTTATTATTCATGGGCCTCCTTACCCATTTATTCCTCTCCTAAGTGAAAGTAGAAAAATCTAATGTTCCAAATTTCTATGTGAAAATTTGGGAACATTATAGAAAGTATTGTTACTGCACAAAAACGACAAATTGTAGGTTTTAACCCTGTACAGAAATTATCTGCAAACAAATTCTTAAAGACATAAAATAAAAAATAGCAAGGGCATCAAACATGAAAGAGATATACATAGAGATTTTCCCCTCGATCCCAAATCGGGACTACCAGCTTGATTTTTCATTATATTCCTTTTAGTGTTACAACACATATATATACATGTCGAAGAATTCATAAAACCCAATCCATTAACCCTGGATTAGAACAAAACCATATTTCTATTGACTGGATCTACAAAATACTAGGGGCCAAAAACCATGATGCCCCAAAACCATAGGCGGGACTGGCCACTGAAAAATAAGGAATTTTTTTTTCCCAGGGCACTGCCCCTGACCCCGCATAGGGGGCTACCCGTCCCCTGCGAACCCCCAAACAGGGGAGCTTTCCGCCCCCCTTGTGACCCCCCTGTTGCGCCCGACACAACATACAGGGGGGCTATCACCCCCACTATGACCCCCCCCCCCCCCCCCAATGCAAATAATCGTGGAAAGAATATAACACATACCCAACATTCTCCCAATTGTTGTTTTCTCCTCACAAGGGGCCACATGAGAGCTTAGTAATTAATCTATGTAATATTCCTAAATTAGCATACAACTAATTGGAATATTAAAATTTTGATTTGCTTTTTATTTGGAGGAATAAGAGGGTATGGAGACCCATAAATCTCCTTAGTAGGAATAAAGACACTCCTAATGTGAATGGAGGTCATATAAAAAGCTAGATTGAAGACCCTTAGGTGTGAAAAGGGGTTGGAGCATGAAGACTGGGTCAAATTTGACCAAATCAACAACACTTTCATGGAGTAGTGGAATTCAATGAAAGACAACACATTTTTAGATGGAGACTCTTTGCATGGAAATAGTGCCATTATTAGATGGGGCTTAGGGTTTGGAAGCTCACAACTTATATAAGGAAGAGGATGGTAGCCATATTTCATTATGTTGATTTTTATATTTCTGAATATATGGTCTGTTTAGAAATATAGCTTTCTTTGGTTGTTTAGCTAAGATTGCAAGTGCTGCTTAGCACTATGTTAGCCATCAATAAATTTTTGTCAGAACAAATGATGGCTAAAACAGGTCTTGAGCCTTCAAGAGATTGTTTTCATAGAAAACTGCTCAATCTTGAAGCCTTCTACTACTGCCTAAACTCAAAAAGTAATATTCACTGCTGTTTCATTGAAAAAATCCCCAAGAAACACTGTTGATATCCAAGAAGACTGTTTTTAGGCCATTTTCCATCTTTTTCTAAACCTGTTTCACTCATTTTTGCCCCTTTTTACCCTACATTATCCTCTAAAAATATCCTTTTTTCCTTCTCATTTACCCTTCATTATCCTGAAAAACCTCCCAAAGTCCCTTTTAAACCCATAAAAACTCCTTTTTATGGTTTAAATTTCCCATTTTTCTTATCGGAACCCCTCCAAATGATCAAAAATCCCTCTTTTTGGTCTAAAAAGCACCTTTTACATTATAAGGGCTTAAGCCCCTGTGGGCTTAAACACCCAGCTCCTACTCCTCTACATGACCTAGTGCTTAAAACCCCTTCTGCCCCTTTTTCTTCAGCCCCAGGTCCCTTTTTCTCTACAGAACCGTGCTATGACCAAGCGCCCAAAACCCCGTCGCATCGGCTTTTCTTTTCTAAACCTGCTTCTCCTTTGTAAAGTTTTCCCCGGCGATGTAGTTAGCACCCTTACCCTTAGCCCTTGTTCACCTTATCCCTCCACAAGACCAAGCCTTAGACCTAATCCCTAGCCCCTTCTCCCTTGTCTTTATTTACCCCCCAATGACAGATCTCCACCATCGATTCGGGAGATCTGACGGCAATAATCCATCCTCGCCTTCCCTTTCTTCCCTCAAACGAATTTTGTTATATTTCTCCCCGCCATCCTTATCACTCCATGGAGCAACCATAGCCATTGATCACGGGCCTCAAACCTTGATCCGACATCCTCCATGCATCCTCGTTCTCCCCATATCCTCCTGACTCAAAAATATCGTTTCACCCCTATAAATGATCTCCACCGTTGATTTATTTAAACCAATGGTCCTCGTTCATCCCGACATCAAATCCCGTCGGGGGCCTACCATCCATTGTGTAAATCACCCATCCAATCACCCGCTAACACCTGGCTCCCACCAAAGCTCCCGTCACGCATCTTTCCCATCGCGCTTCTCTCCTGACCGTTGGATCCACCCCTCCTCATCCGACGATCGATATCGTATATCGCATGGTTTTGTTGTCCGGAGTTTAGCATTCCAAAATCACGCGAGACTGCCCATTTTGCGGGAGCCACACGGCACATTTTGGTTGGATTGCGTTCGATTCAACGCAAACCACTTACCACCTGAGGGTCACGCGAAAACTATTTGCGGTTTTTGCAAAGCCACCAATCTGTAATTTCGCACCATATGCAATTTTAAACATGGTTTTGTAGGTTTTCTCTATTAAACCTCTCCCGCTCCTCTGCATAAGGTCCTTCCACCCTCCGCCAACCTTCAAAGCAGTTTCACCCACATAACGTAGGATTTTATAATAAATTTATTGTTTTTTGCAGGATTTACGATGATTTTGAAGCAGAAGCCCTCCCCACAGTTCGATAAAGGGTAGGGCTAGGAGATAAGGATCCTCGTAATGGCCGAAGTGTCCTCAGACACGTAATTTTATTAATCAAAAAAACAATTACATTGGAATTATGCAAGAGTTTACACCCGAAAAACAAAAACACTCTTGCAATGAGCTATTTATAAGCTCAATGTCCTAACTTCCACTAATTATGGATCACTTATTAAATAACAAGTGTCCACTTACATTAAATGACCTCCTAACTATTCTACTAACTTTATTCCTAACTTAGAGCCTAGGAAACGACTCTTTTCTAGAGTCCTATTTTTAATAACAAAATTCTATTTCTAAGTATCTCAAAAATTTATTAAATATTCTAAAATAATAATTATTAATTTAATATCTTAAATTAATAATTATTTTATTCAAACTTTATATCCTATGATAATATTTATTTTTGGATCATCTAACATTCCCCCCTATGATCCAAAGATACATTACAATAGATACCAAGTTCATCCCTGAACTTAATAAATTTTATTCTGCCAAGAGGTTTCGTGAAAATGTCGGAGGTCTGATCTTCTGAAGGGAAATACACTGGCTTGATGACTTCCTTTGCAATGAGAGATCTGATATGATGATACTTGGTGTCCAAATGCTTTTTCTTTGAATGTAAAACTGGATTCTTGGCCAGCTTTATTGCTGACTGATTGTCGATGAATAACGAAGTAGCTTCTGCTGGAGGAATTCCCAAGTCCTGTAAAACTCGACGTAACCAAACAATCTCACATGCTGCTTCCCATGCTGAAATGTACTCTGCTTCTGCTGAAGAAGTGGCCACTGTAGTTTGCTTCTTGCAACTCCAGGAAACTGCAGCTGACCCCATGTTCATTAAGTAACCTGAGGTTGATGCCCTGTCATCAATACTGCCAGCAAAGTCGGCATCTGAAAATCCACCAAGTACAAAATTTTTAGTATTTTTGTAAAGAAGACCAAAATCTTTTGTTCCTTGGATATATCGAAGAACTCTTTTGGCTGCATTCCAGTGGCTGTCTAGTGGTTCCTGCATAAAACGTGAAAGAATATTGACTACATAAGATAGATCAGGACGAGTGGTTGTCAAATAAATCAAGCTGCCAATCAACTGTCTGTAAGTCGTGCTATCCACCTTTTCCCCCCCTTCAAATTTTGAAAGTTTTAAGTTTTGTTCCATAGGGGTAAGGACAAGCTTACAATCTTGCATTCCAAATCGCTGAAGAATTTCTGCTGCATATTTACTCTGGGAAATGAAGATCTGATGTGGACGTTGGAATACTTCAACTCCAAGATAGTAGTGAAGTAGGCCCAAATCTGTCATCTTAAAACCTACATGTAACTCCTTTTTCACCTATTCAATGTGATCATCATCGTTGCCTGTGATGATCAAATCATCGACATACATAATCAAAATCACCAGATTTTTACCTTGTTGGCGTACATACAAGGTATCATCAGATTCACTGCGATGAAAACCAACTTTGCGAAGGTATTCATCCATTTTGGCATACCAAGCTCGGGGAGCTTGTTTTAACCCATATAAAGCCTTCATCAATTTGCAGACTTTATGCTCTTGTCCCTCAATTTCAAAACCTGGAGGTTGAGTCATGTAGACTTCTTCTTGTAAATCTCCATTGAGAAAAGCACTTTTTACGTCCATTTGATGAACTTTCCATCCTTGTTGAGCTGCTAAGGCAAGTGTGAGGAAGATGGTGTTCCATTTAGCGGTAGGAGCAAACGTTTCCTCATAATCTATCCCTTCCTGTTGCGCAAAACCTTTAGCAACAAGTCTTGTTTTATACTTGTCAATATCACCATTTTGCTTGTACTTAATTCGATAAACCCATTTGCATCCAATAGGTTTAACATGCTGAGGACAATCAACAAGTTGCCAAGTGTTGTTGTCTTGAACTGCCTGATATTCATCAACCATTGCTTGTTGCCATGCTTTATGTTTTACTGCCTCTTGATAAGAAGAAGGTTCAGTAAACTCATTTGCTATTAAAGCAAAATTGCCTTCATTTTGTTTTGATCCCCTTGTTCCTGTTTTATTTTGTTCATTAGGCCTTACATCTTTCAAGAGTTGAACCACCCATTTCGGCAATTTATGTTCACTGGTTTGGGCTTGAACAACCGCAGGGTCTGGGGGCAGAGAGTCATTGCCAGAAGAACCGCTGCTGCTAGGAGAGTTGGATGAACTACTAGAAGACCTAGATGGCGCTGGTGAAGAAGACGGACTGGATGAATCATCGTCAGATGAAGGAAATTCAAGTTCATACCAACTTGGTGACTTTGGTTGACTTTGTAAATTTCCATGTCTTTTATCAGTTTTTGTTTCTAACTTTTGAAGAAGACTTTCAACTTCTTCAGCACTCTTACTCTCATTTTCATCAAAGATCACATCTCTGCTTACAACAAATTTCCCATTCGACAAAAGTCGGTACCCTTTCTTCTCATCAGAATAGCCGATCATTGTGCACTTTAAGCTTCGTGCATCAAGCTTAGTTCGTTTTTCCTTGGGAACTAAGGCATAACAGATAGATCCGAAAACTCGGAGATGCTTAACCCGTGGTTTGAATCCAAACCATGCTTCATAGGGTGTGATTCAGTCTAAAGAAGCTGTAGGAGATCTGTTTCTCAAATAGACAGCAGTATAAACTGCTTCAGCCCAATATGAAGGACTTAACTTTTTGAAAGTTAACATAGATCGCATCATTCCTAACAAGGTACAATTCATTCTTTCTACTACCCCATTTTACTGCAAAGTGTAGACATTGGTAAGATGTCGTTTGATTCCATTTTCCATGCAATACTTTTTGAATTCATTTGAAGTGAATTCTTCGCCGTTGTCAATTCGAAGAGTGCCAATCTTCTCCTTTACTTCATTTTCAATAAGCTTATGAAAAGTTTTGAACTTTTCAAATGCTTCTGACTTTTGCTTCAAGAAATATACCCATGTCATCTTGCTAAAATCGTCAATAAAAAGTAAAAAATATCTGCAACTTCCAAGTGAAGTTGGGAAGGGTCCACAAATATCACTGTGAACCAACTGCAAATGCCTGTCTGCTCGCCAGGAACTGGTGGGAAAAGTCTCTCGATGTTTCTTTCCAAAAATGCAAGATTCACACTTTGAATTTTCCCTTTTGAAGGTTGGAAGTCCTTTAACCATGCCTTGTTTTTGTAACTGAGAGAGACTGTCAAAGTTGAGATGGCCATATCTGACATGCCATAATCTGATTGGTGAAATATCTGTACTTGCTACACCTGCAAAGTCAGAATGTCTTGGAATAACTGTCCCTTTCATCCTTAACAGTTTTCTATCTTCATAAACTGTCATTACTGTTTGCATGTTTTGTTTAACTGAGTTGATTTTAACTGAGCCATCTTGCATAATCACTGTATGCCCTGCTTGTCGAATTGTGACTAAGGACAACAATTTTTTCTTGAATGTTGGGACATACCATAAATTAGAAATCATTCTTTCTCCGATGCCTGGTAAAAAAAATTTAACTACACCTTTGCCTGAAGGAGTATGTTTGGTTTTGTCAACAAGATAAATTGAATTCAGATGACATTCTTTGAAACTCCAGAAGAAGTCACGTCGAAATTTCATGTGTTGAGTTGTGCCTGTATCAGGAATCCAAGCATATTCATAATCACTGCGGAGAAAGCTTGAAACCTGTAAAGTTGTTTCTTCTGTGTTTGTGAAAACATATTCGGAACTATCAAGATCATCTTCATCATTTGCAAACTGTGCTAAGTTTGGATGAAACTTAGAAATTTTCTCAATAGAAGTTCTACAATCTACTGCATAATGACCAACTCTGTTACATCGCCTGCAAACAATTTGACTCAAATCGGTGCCTATTCCTTGAGACTGTCCTCGACCTCTGCTTTGTCCTCTGTTTTGAGATTGTCCTCTGCCTAGATTTTGTCCTGTGCCTTGCAGATATCCTCTGTTTTGATTGTTGCCTCTGCCTTGAGAATTGTTTCTGCCTAAATTGGAGCCTCTGTTGGATTCGTTTCCTCTGTGTTGACTGCGACCACGACCTTGCGCTGCTTGATTTTGATTAAAATTACCTTTTCCTTTGTTTCTGGAATTGTCAGCTAAGGAGTTGCTGGAACTGGCTTCGGTAAGGAAGAAATTTTCGCCAAGTTGATTCTTCTTCCCGAAGTTTTATCATGTTGTGCTAACATTTCACTCATTTCATCAAATTTGATCTTCTCTACCTTGCCAGTGACTTGCAAAGTTTCCAAAAAATGAGTATATGATGATGGCAATCCAACAATTAAAATTGTAGTTAAGAAGCTGTCATCAACAGCTTGAAAACCAGCATTGATGATTTCTTGCTTAATGTTTTTGAGTCGTGAAATGTACTCAAGGACATCACCACCTTCAGTTAATTTTTGTTGAAGCAATTTTAATTGAAGATCAAATTTCTTTGATTCAGGTTGTGTATCAAAGAGATCTTTGAATGTATGTAAAGCAGCCCATGCATCTGAAGAATTCTCAATGTGTATGTACATTTCATTAGTAACTGAAGCTTTTATAAGAGCTAATGCCTTGGAATATTTTATTTCCCATTTTGCAAGTGAAAATGGATCTGTTGGTTTATTTGGCTTAATGTTGCCATCACAAATGCCATGCCATAATTCATTAAAAATAAGAGTGCTTTCAAGTAGACATCGTCATGTCTTATAGGATTTCACTCCTTCTAGTTTATCAGTTTCAGAGAACAGATTAATTAATTTCGACATTGGAGTGTTGAAGTAGTGCACCAAAAGAATCAAGCACAAAAATTGAGCAACTCGTCACGCCACGACACACGCCACACAAAAATGACACACGACGCAAAAAACGATCTATCGAGGCTTGGCCTTGACCCTCGAATAGTCGTTGAAACATGAGAAAATGACTGAGCTTTGCACTTGGCTCTAGTCAATTTCTCAAATATTTACAAGGTAACTTTCAAAATTTGACTTTTACAATGATGCTCTTGCAAAATCTGGTAAAAAAAAGTTACCCCCCTCAAAGTAAAATTAATTTGAGTTATAATATCACTGCAGAAACAAATTACAAAGCAAGAATCTCCTTATTACTCCAACAAATTACAAAATCCTTATTACTTCAAAAAATATTACAATGTTCTTCAAAAAATGTTACTTCACCTTATGATCCAATTACAATTAAAAAAAAAAATATAACTCCAATGGGTGCGTGTTACATATTCAGACTTTTTTGAGACTGCTTGCATCAAGAAACCAACCTAGTTATGTGAATTTGGATTTGTTTAGAATGGTAAGACAAAAGAGTAGGCAATTCCACTGAAAAATTAGAATGTAGAAAAGTGATGAGCATAAGATTCACACAACGTCCATGACAACCAAGCATCACACATGCCAATTTCTGCTTCCTCTTGGGCATTTGTCTTCTGAGATAACTGCCAACATTTTTCTTACGCAATTGCTGTGTTCACTATCCAGATATTCAAAAAAGCAATGTGCTGTGTACACTGTCCAGATATTCAAAAACACAATGTGTTGTGTACTTATTCACTGGAAATTAATGAAAATTCAAACTGTTGTGTAGCCAATTCTACATAACTTTCACCTGCTATCTAGACTGCTCAGCTGCAAGCGTATTGCTGCTCTCTGGAATTTTCCCACGGCTCATGGAATTCGGGCTTCCAATTTCTTGGAAGATTCCGCGAGCGTTTATATGAGAAGAAGCTTTGCCTTTGGATATTTCATTCGATTATTTGGTGCATTCAAAAGTTACGCAGATTCTGGATGTCGAAAGCGGTTTTCAAATGCCAATTGGACTGTAAAACCGCGCAATGGAATTGAAAGTCCAGCGATTCAATCTGCAGACTGTATTCTCCAGCATCGTTTTCCATGCATAATGTTTGAATATTCAATGCAAAATTTGTCAATCCGAATTCAACACTCGCAATGAGTAGCAAAATCCGAATTTCAATTGCGTTCAATTCTCAATGTGAGTTACAATTGAGAATAGTGTGTGCGCTTCTATTCTATAGATTCTTTCAAGATTTAAAAAACTGCAATCAAATTCACTTTTTTTGATAACTACAACACACCCATGATCACCAGCGCAGATCGAATGCTGATATCTCATTTCGCCACCAAGTGCAATAAGTCTTAAAAAAAACTAGGTTATACAACGCTGCTGATGAAAGAAGTTAACAAAGATCCTGAACCCCAATTTTTCAAGAAAAATTCCCATAGATTTTGCAGAAAAGACACATATTTTGAATTTTTCTCTTTGATAATAAAAATTGATTTGAGAATTTACAAATCTTAAATCAATACTAAAATTTCGGTTTATTTTAAAAAAACTTGACAAATTCCATATCATTCATTTGCTGATCAATTCAATGGAGTTGAGTTTTCCAAGAACTAGTAGAGCTAGAATCCTCCTTCTCATATCCACTACAACATTACCGCTGAAGTACTTGTAGTCTTCATGCCAATCACAAACACAATATTATAGCTACCTAATTCATACCTGGGAACAATTCCCTTAGCCATCATTCAAATTCCACAAGACATTTGAGGAAGCAAGAGAAAAATCATGTTCCAGCCCTTACAAACACAGCGCAATCGACCACAAAATTTCATTCCTCCATTCTATGCTCCCTTTACAGTATCCACATTCTTTCTCTTCTTTCGAGATCCCCATTACATAATTAATAGAAACAACCAGCCCTGCATTGATCTCATGGTGGCTAAACAAATACAAATTGGTAATGGGTTGATCCAATATTCATCAATGCGCCCATGGAGTGAGTTGCCTCACGATCTAATTGACTAACTGTTTTGAGGATCTGATTGATTTTCCCTAGATTGAGGATCTGTCTACTCGCCAAGAGACTTCTCATGGTTCAATAAGGAGTGCAACCAAAGATTGCCACCTCTGAAGCCTAAAACCCTGGAGCTAAAGGTAAAGCACGATTAAATTTAATTAAAGGAACAAGCTTAAAGGCACCAAAGCCTAATTCAGTTGAAAAGGGAAAAAGACAGATGACTAAAGCCAAATCAGTGGATACAGTCAATAGATAAAGTTTAAGGCTCCGAAAGATAATTTCAAAGGCCTTAAAGCAAGAATTAGGGCCTAACCAGTGTTTAAATCCACAAGGATAGACAAATCAATAAATGAAGCCCCAAATGCCACATAAGTAAGGAAATTAAAGCCAAAAATGCCACCTACAAACTTATTTTCTCAAAATAATACACAGTAAATGCACAGTCAGAGATATTTTTCAAAGACAACTCAGAATTAATTTCTAGCCTACCAAAAGCCCTCAAAGTCAACAAAAATGACCGAAGTTGATGAACTTTAATGTAATAATCAATTAGCAGAGTTAAAACATTTGAAAAACTTCTTTATTTGGCCCTTAAAAGGCTGAGAAGCTCTTACTTTGCATTAATTGAACAGATAGGCCTTTCTTTCACTCCACCTCCTCATTCTTCTATAAATACTTCTCTAGAAGACAATATAGAGGTTGGTCTTTGAATACTCATTGAGTGTAAATAGCTTTGAAGCTGTTGAAGCTTTTTTTTGTAATAGAAGAAAGATAGGTTGAGATGAGAAGTCTGAAGCTGTAAAGACCCACTGGACTTGAAGATTGTAACTGGTTTGAACATCAAATACAAGCTGATTTTTGGGATCCTGGTCTATGTCAATGGTGATGTTTTTCTTATTGTAAATTGTTATTTTTCTGATGTTTTCCATACTGTCCATTTTCTCTGATAAAGAACAACAAAAATAGATTAGTATTTACTGTCAAGTACCCTAAATCTAACTGATAAATATTTATCTTTATGTTTTCTGCTAATTGTGTATTTGAGGATAATTCAATAGAGTGTGATCATTTAAGGAATGTTGGTGAGCCCTTGTCTTGCTGAGTAAAACTTGAGATTCTATCCTTGAATGTTCTTACAAAGTTTGCTAACTAATTTTGAATTAGAGAAGTTTATGGTTAGCCCTGTCCTCTAATTTATTCTCCAACAGTTTCTTTGAAAAGATCCATTGAAAGTATGTCAAAAGCAGGCTAGGTTAAAAGTCCTTACTTGATCTTAGACTACTTTTATGTTAAATCTTGAATGTTTTCCTTTGAATATGCTGAAAGAAGGCTAGGTTAAAATTCCTTACTTGATCTTAAGCTATTCTTTGTTTATCTTGAATGTTTTCCTTGGGAATATGCTGAAAGAAGACTAGGTTAAAAGTCCTTATATGATCTTAAGCTATTCTTTGTTTTCCTTTGAGTATGTCGAAAGCAGGCTAGGTTAAAAGTCCTTACTTGATCTTAAGCTTCTCTTTGTTTTCTTATATGTTTTCTTCTTTCATCATTTCTTAATGTTTCATACCATAAATCAACTTAAAGAGATCTATTGACATAGCTGACTTGCCCCATAGACCACTCTTGAAACTTGTTGTCCAATTAAATCCTTTATGACTCCATAGCCCAATGGACTGACACTGTTTCTTACTTATCTTACCAGCTTAACCATTTTCAACCTACTCACAACTTTACCCTTCAAAATACTTCATTCATTTTTAATGATATTCATCGCAACCAAACAAACAAAAACCTTGTGCTTTATAGCTAGCCTAATATCATATCATAAGTATTAAAGATCATATCTTTAAAAACACTTATAAAGAGAGATCCCTCTCTGAATCCAGGAGGGCTAGATCCTAGGATTCCAAAGTGGTTTTGATGTTGGCTCTACAGTGTTTGTTCTTGCCAATCTTGCAAACTACAGAGGCCTAATAGAGTGGCGACCATACTGGGGAGATTATTGAGTAATAGATAACTTCACAACTCAAGTAACCCCTATTTTTAAATGAATCAAGTGTCACCAAGACTGGTTAGTATTTTTTGTTGATGGTGAACAACAAACAAACCTTGAAAACAAGTAAAAATCCTTCACCTAGCAACTCCATTGGTATTCAGTAGGCCTGCTGATCCCACTAGTTTTTTCTAAGACTCCACTGGGAAAATATTTACCATAATATCATAGAAACTCAGTTTAAAAGACTTTGAAGATTGAGTTTCCTTTAAAAATATTAGTTAGCCTCTTAAAGACTGTCATATTTGGCTAAAAATTTTCTCATCATTGGGTCTAAAAACACTACATAGTGGCTTCTACAAGAATATACACTAGAGCCTTTCCTGACCCAAATCCTCCTGAGATAGTTGATAATCCAAAAAGTATGCTTAGGAAATCTCCTAAATCCAAGACTTCAACTATTGTCAGACTAATTCATAGAGCTATTTCTGTCCCTGAAAACCTATTAGCTCTACAAAATACACAAGTTGACTTAAGAAACCCATTCATAACTAAGTCACTTAGTGATATAGATCAGATAGACTTTGAGTCTCCATACTCACCCCAACATAGTGGTGAACATCCTAGTAGTAGAGAAACCACTCCACCTGACCTTCATTTCATTCATAACTTTGGTTTTTCTCATCCTAGATCTACTCAATAGTATTTTGCTTGTCTAAGTACTACTATTATCCATACACCCACTGTTCAGAATACTCCATTCCATCCTCCTCCTTTCATAAACCCTCCACTTGTAAACCCCCCATTTTTTCCACAACGTCCTATCATGGCAGCATGGTATGCTCCTCTAGTTCTTCCTTTACCCTTAGCCAATTTACCACAAGACTATCAGTCCAAGATTCCATTATATGATGCTAGTAGTACTATTACTACTGAAATACATGTGGATAAGATGAATGACTATTTTGATAGAAATGAGATAGATGATGAGACCATTAAACTTAGATTATTTTCTCAAAGTTTAGGGGAGAAGCAAGAAAATGGTTCAAAGGCTTAAACCCTCAGAGTATTAATGACCTCCAAGCTTTCCATCAAATATTCATAAAAAAATGGCAAGTTAGGAAGAACCCTCTTCAAATACTTTCAGATTATAAAAACCTCAAGAGAAATGTTGGGGAAAGTGTACAAGATTATTGCACTAGATTTAATAGTGTTTATAATGCACTTCCCCCAGATTTAAAACCTCCACAAGGCCTAGATTTGGAAAAATTCCCTGAAGGATTTGATCCTAAAATGGCTTATCAGCTAAGAGAAAGGGACCCCTTAAATTAAGAAGACATGAAGAAAGGAGCTCTTAGTGTGGAAACAAATCTGATTGAAAAGAGAGCCAGAATGAAAACTGGGAAGAGGGTATCCTATAGGGAAGATACTACACCTTCCACATATGAATCAAAACTGGAAAGAATGATGGAGAAGATGATGGAGAGGATGAGCATGCTTGAGAGAAATCAATCTAGGGAAAATCAATCAGATCCTCAAAACATAAATCAACCCCAAAACTAAAATCAGAACTTTAGGAGAAATCAACCTAAAAACAGACAAAGAGATGCTGATCAACAGATCAGACCTCCTTTCCAAGAAAATTATGTCAATGAGGATGAAGAAGTAAATGAACAAATAGAGGGTGAGCACATGAACATGTTGGGAGTAAGCAATGAGGATTCTGATCCCATTTATGAAAGAAAACAAGGTCTATATACACCCTATGATGATATAAGACCAGAAACATAATACTAGGAACTAGACTTTGAAAATGCCATCATAAGATCACCTAAACAATATGATATGAGAAGTAAGAAGAATCAAGAAAATCCCAAGAAAACCTCTGAAAATTTTGCCAAAAACAGCCTTGAAAATGCTTCTAAAAAGACAGTAGAAAATTGTAAAATAGTGGCTAAAAGTTCTAATTTAAACAAAGGGAAAAACACCCAAGTCAATGAAAAATACAATGGTAACCCTAGCAACACTAGTATTTCAGCTAATGCTCCTGAAAAAACCATTTTAACTGCTGTAAATAATAAAAATCAGCAAGCTAATTTTGATGATGAATCAGTGACCAAGAAAGCTGAATTAAAATTTTTGAAAAATTAGATTCCCTTCAACCTAGAGAGTGAAATTGCCAAAATTAAAATCCCTGTCCCACTCACTGAGTTAGTCACTCAAAATGTGTATAGATGTTAGGTTTTGAAATCTCTAAACATAGAAGAAATTCATGATACTGTTAACTTAAATTATAATACACCAAAGCTCCTATTTGGTCCTAAAATTGAAGGAAAATTTATGGAAGGAACTACCCCTCCATTCTACATCATTTTGAACATTCATGATAACATCTTGCACAATGCCATGCTTGATTCAGGGGCATCACATAATCTTATGCCTAAAGTAATCATGGAAAAACTAGGCCTTGAGGTAACTAGACCTTATAAGGATTTGCATTCCTTTGATTCAAGCAGAGTAAGATGCCTAGGCCTTATAAAATATCTCTGTGTTAACTTAGCTCAAATTCCAGCAAAAAACTTAGTGATGGACATTGTAGTGGCTGATATACCCCCAAAATATGGCATGCTCCTTTCAAGCTCATGGGGTGCTAAGTTACAAGGCACCATGCAGATGGATATGACTTATGCCACCATCCCTGTCTTCAGTCAACCTAGAATACTCTATAGGGAAACACACACGAATACATGGTGAGTAACCAGGAAAGACCAGTGAATTCTCCTCTTTATTCCATACACACTAACCTTGACTCATTTATTCTTTTCAATGATGAGATTCCCAATGAGCAAGAGATAATTAATGAAACATCAACCCATGTAGTAACCACTTCACATTCAAACATAGGGGGAGCCATAGATGAAAAGGAAAATGAGGAGAAAACCAAAAAACATTTTGAAAACTTAGGAAATTACAACAAACAGATCACAGGTCTTAAGGTCCAAAACAGTCATGTATATAGTGCAGATCATGGAAATCAAAGAACAAATCACCAAAACACTGAAAATTTTGAGGAAGAAAACAAAATTCAGCATAGTGCAAACCCACAGGAACATCACAATGACTGCTGTAATAAACTAAATAAAGAGGACAACAATGAAAAAAATGACAAATTTGAAAACAATCCTCTTTGGAGTATGAGTTTTGATGGATCTTGCTCTAAAGGTGGTGTAGGAGCAGGAATATGGGTGCATAATACGGAAACAAATCATGCTGAGGGACATTCCTTTAGATTCAACTTTCAATGTACCAATAACATAACAGAGTATGAGGCTCTCATTTTAGGCTTACATTTATTGAAGAAATTAGGGGCTAAAAGAATAACAGTCCATGGAGATGCAGAATTGATAATCAAACAAGTAAATGGGAATACAGTGCCAAACATCCCAGACTTAGAGCCTATAGAGATGATGCCATGGAATTGTTAAAAACATTTGATGAATTCCAACTTACCTTTGTCCCAAGAAACCAAAATATCCTTGCCAATGGATTAGCCTTTGCTGCTAGAACTTGTCTAACACCCTATGAAACCAAGCAATGCACCACCCAAGTCAAATATAGACCAGCTATCCTAGATAATGAAAAACACTGGAAAGTTTTTGATGGAGATAAACAAATAGAAGACTTCCTACAGTCCAAAAATGAATTTGAAACATCAAACTCAGATTCAGAGTATGAAAAAGACTGCCCTATTGAAGAAAATTCACTTGTTGAAGAAGAAAAATCTCCCAATATTGCTGAAATAAATCTGTTAACCTATGAACCCAATCATAAAATAGAGAATAGCACAGATTTAGAAAATGAAGATTTAGAAGTGCTGCAATCTAAATATCACAGCTTTCCCAGAGGACTGGTCCCATTAGAGGAATTGTTTGATTTGAATGATGCTGCTAAAAATCCAAAACTGGAACCTATTGAAACTGAAGTAGAAGAATGCAACATAGGTAGAGAGGAAAAGCCCAAAATGATCAAATTATCCAAAACACTTCCAGCTCACATTAAACTGAAATATATTGAGCTCTTTAAAGAATTTTCTGATGTGTTTGCATGGAGTTATGAAGATATAAAATCATATGATACAGAAATAATCCAGCATAAGATACCCCTCAAAGAAAACCAGAAACCTTTTAAACAAAAATTGCGTAGAATTAACCCTGTGCAATTACCTCTGGTGGAGAAAGAAATTAGAAAAATGTATGATGTTGGAATTATAGTCCCTGTTAGATACTCAGAGTGGGTGTCTATTCTTGTATCTGTTAGGAAGAAAACAGGGGAAATAAGTCTTTGTATTGATTTGAGAAACTTAAACAAAGCCTCATTAAAGGAAAATTATCCCTTACCCAAAATGGATCATATCTTACAAAGGGTAGTTGGTTCTAGAAGAATTTATTTGCTAGATGGATTCTCAGGTTACAATCAAATATTGGTACATCCTGAGGATCAACTTAAAACAACCTTTACTACACCTTGGGGTACTTTCATGTATTTAAAAATGCTTTTTGGTTTAATGAATGCTGGTGCCACTTTCCAGAGAGCCATGGATATTGCATTTTCAGAAGAAATAGGTTACTTCATAGTGATTTACTTAGATGACATCACCGTCTATTCTAAAATAGATGAAAAACACCTAATACACTTGAGAAAAGTCTTTGAAAAATGCAGAAAATTTGGACTGTCCTTAAATCCAAAGAAAACATTATTTGGTCTCCAGGAAGGTAAAATTATTGGGCATATCATATCTGAAGAAGGTATAAGAATATATCCAAAGAGAATTGATGGTATATTGCTAATCAACCATCCTAGAAACATCAATGAACTTCAATCTTTCATTGGAAAGATTAATTTCTTGAGAAGGTTCATACCCAATCTAGCTGAACTCTTTAGAAACATGACAAACATGCTTAAAAGAGAAGGAGGAGTTAAATGGACCTTAGAAGCAAAGAAATCATTTGAGTTGGTAAAACAAGCACTTACCAAAACACCATTTCTCATTATTCATAATTTTACAAAGGATTTCTTCATTTTTTCATTTGCATCAAAACACACAATAGCTGCTGTCCTATTACAGAAAAACATGAATGGACAAGAGCAGCCAATTGCATTTTTCAGCAAAGCATTAAGATATGCACCTCTGAAGTACAATATAATGGAAAAACAAGCCTTTTCTTTGGTTAAAGCCTTAAAAGACTTCAGATTTTACATTTTACATTCCCACACTATAGCATTTGTGCCTCATTCATTTGTAAAAGAAATATTGACCCAAGATCCAGATGGAAAAAGAGGAAAGTGGATTGTTGTAATTTTAGAATATGACTTAGAAATAAAACCTAATAAGCTCATAAAAGGTTAAGGACTAGAAAAACTTATGGCTGAATCCAACTTTCAAGATCTTGATATAAACATGTTTAATGCATTAGATGAACAGGAGGAGTTTTCAACTCCAATTATTGAAGATCATTTTCTGAATTCATCTTGGTACGCTGATATTTTGTATGTTTTGCTTAATCTTAATACCCCTCCTAGTTTTTCTAAAACAAAGGCAAGATTCTTAAAGTTGAAAGCTGTAAATTACTGCATTTTGGATAGATTGTTTATATTGGAAAAATGCTAGTGGATTATTGCTTAAATGTTTGCCTGAGAATGATGGAGATAAGATCAAGCATGAATTTCATGAAGGAGAATGTGGAGGCCACCTCTACTGGAAGTCAACTGCTAATAAAATATTTAGAGCTGGTTACTATTGGCCTAGTCTCTTTCAAGATGTCCACAGAATGAACACTTCCTGTCACAAATGCCAAATTTTTGAAGGCAAAAGAAAACTGCTTCCTTTACCTCTGCAAACAATCACTGTTGAAGCCCCTTTTCAGTAGTGGGGTCTAGACTTCATTGGGGAAATCCATCCTGCCTCATCTTCCCAACATAGATGGATCCTCACAGCAACAGAATATTTTACCAAGTGGATAGAAGCCATCCCATATAGGAATGCCACAGATTCAGTCATCATTTCATTCCTTGAAAAACATATACTGTTTAGATTTGGCTGTCCTAGGAAGATCATAATTGACAATGCTGCTGCATTTGGATCTAAAGAGATGGTTGAATTCTGTAATAAATATCAGATCATATTGGGTCATTCTATGGCTTATTACCCTCAAGGTAATGGTTTGGCAGAATCCTCAAATAAAAGTCTGGTAAACATTATCAAGAAGTTGCTGGAAGATAACAAGAAATCATGGCACAATAAGCTAGTACATGCATTATGGGCAGACAGATTGACAATTAAGAATTCAATTGGGATGTATCCTTACCAGCTAGTTTATGGAACATATGAAATATTTCCAACCAGTTTAGGAGTGCCAGTCATGAAGCTGATCCAAGAAGTACAGTCCGAAGATAATGATATGACAAGAAGAATAAATCAAACTATGCATCTACAACAAACTAGGGAGGAGGTATACATCAGAGCACAACAACTACAGGAAAATATCAAGAAGTTGTTTGACAAAAGAACCAAGGCAAGTGATTTTAAAATTGGTGATAAAGTTTTAAAATGGGATTCAAGGAGATAAGATAAGGGTAAACATGGAAAATTTGATAATTTATGGCAAGGCCCTTATCTTATTCAATCTGCTATTGGGAACAATGCATTATTTCTCCAAGAATTGGATGAAGATAAATTTTTTGGAGGTCCTGTCAATGGTAGGATGCTCAAACATTACTTCTGTTAGCTAATATTTTAGTTTCAGAGCTTTCTGTTCATTGTATATATCATTGATTTTCAATTTAGAAAAAGAAAAAACACAAAAACAATAGAAAAAAAAAAAGAGGGCAGAAATAAAACAAGAAAGGTACAAACCCATACCCTAAAAAGAGAAATTCTAAAAGTGTGCAAGCTTAAATTCCACTACCAAAAAAAAAACTTCTATTTTAGTCATACAACCTAATCATGATTAAGATAGATTTCAATTTTCGTCTGATAGATTAGTGAAGAAGATTTTCCAAACTGTTCAATCTTGGCTTATTAGTAGAATAGACTAGGATAGAAAAACAATGGTTCAAACAAACTGAAAACCTGAACCTGTAAGATTGATGAAGAATTGGTTCTAAAATGCTCAAAATCTGAACCAAGAGAAAAAGAACGTCTCTAAAAAGATCAAAATCAGAGCTAAAGAAAGAATGAAGGATGTCTTTTATTTTTCAGATCTTAAGCCTTCACATTTTTTTTGTTTTTATTTTTGCAAATAAAGTCTATGTGTAGCTTGTACATACTACCATAGACACCATGGAAAACCAGAAAGTGTAATCCTGATTTGATTATGATTTAAAATTATGTTTTAGAATATAGAGAATAAAATCTGTCAGACAGTTTAATCCTGACAGATAGTAGCTTAGGTAGAGAATTTATGAGTTCAACTGTTTAATCTGACTTATGGCAGAAATAAGGGTATATTTAGACTATTTTCCTATTTTCAAAAAGAATAAAATGTTGATGACAAAGGTTTGCAAGTCCAAGTGCACCTTATGAAGAAAAAATGTTAGGAAAAGTAGGCTGTGTAGGTAGAATTTTTGAAAGAAATTTGTTTGCTGATATGTAAGTATTGATCATCTTTTAAAACAGCATAATCAAGGATGAAAGGTTGTTAATGGATTAAGGCACAATTCTACATCCCAGAGATCAATTTATGAAGTTCTTAACACCTCCAAGGAGCTGCCATCCCCAAGTGGAGCCACTGTTAGCCATCAGTAAATTTTTGTCAGAACAAATGATGGCTAAAACAGGTCTTGAGCCTTCAAGAGATTTTTTTCATAGAAAAATGCTCATTCTTGAAGCCTTCTACTGTTGCCTAAACTCAAAAATTAATCTTCACTACTGTTTCATTGAAAAAATCCCCAAGAAACCCTGTTGATATCCAAGAAGACTGTTTTTAGGCCATTTTCCATCTTTTTCTAAACTTGTTTCACTCCGTTTTGCCCCTTTTTACCCTTCATTATCCTCTGAAAAACTCCTTTTTTCCTTCTCATTTACCCTTCATTATGCTTAAAAACCTCCCAAGATCCCTTTTAAACCCATAAAAATTCCTTTTTATGGCTTAAATTGCCCATTTTTCTTATCATAACCCCTCCAAATGATCAAAAATCTCTCTTTTTGGTCTAAAAAGCACCTTTTACATTATAAGGGCTTAAGCCCCTGTGGGCTTAAACACCCATATCCTACTCCTCTACATGACCCAGCACTATAATCAAGCACTTAAAACCCCTTCCGCCCCTTTTTCTTCCACCCCCGGTCCCTTTTTCTCTACAGAACCGCGTTATGACCAAGCACCCAAAACCTCGTCGCATCGACTTTTCTTCTATAAAATCACGTTTCATTTGTAAATTTTTCCCTGCCGATATGGTTAGCACCCTTACCCTTAGCCCTTGGTCACCTTATCCCTCCATAGGACAAAGCCTTCGACCTAATCCCTAGCCCCTTCTCCCTTGTCTTTATTTACCCCCCAACGATAGATCTCCACCATCAATCCGGGAGATCTTACAACAATAATCCATCCCTGCCTTCCCTTTCTTCCCTCAGCCCCATTCCATTATATTTCTCCCCGCCATCCTTATCACTCCATGGAGCAACCATCGCCGTTGATCACGGGCCTCAAACCTTGATCCGACGGCCTCCATGCATCCCTGTTCTCCCCCTATCCTCCCGACTCAAAAATATCGTTTCACCCCTATAAATGATCTCCACCATTGATTTACTTAAACCAACGGTCCTCGTTCATCCCGACACCCAATCCCGATGGGGGCCTACCATCCACTATGCAAAGCGCCCATCTAATCACCCGCTGACACCTAGCCCCCACCAAAGCTCCCGCCACGCATCTTTCCCATCACACTTCTCTATCGACCGTTGGATTCGTCGCTCCTCAACCGACGGTCGATATCGTATATCGCATGGTTTTTTCGTCCGAAGTTTAACGTTCCAAAATTGTGCGAGATTGTCGGTTTTGCAGGAGCCACACAACACATTTTTTTTGGATCACGTTCGATTCAACGCAAACCACTTACCACCCGAGGGTCACGCGAAAACCATTCGTGGTTTTCGCAAAGCCACCAATCTGTAATTTCGCACCATATGCAATTTTAAACCTGGTTTTGCAGGTGTTCTCCATTAAACCTCTCCTTCTCCTCTTCATAAGGTCCTTTTTCCCTCCGCCATCCTTCAAAGCAGTTTCACCCACATAACGCAGGATTTTATAATAAATTTGTTGTTTTTTGCAGGATTTACGATGATTTATATTAAGCCCTCCCCACAAATAAAAGGTAAGTGTGTGGTGAAGATAAGACCTCAAACCAAACAGGGTTTTGAGGATATTTTAAGGCCAAGAGCCTTCTCATGGTTCAATAAGGAGTGCGGCCGAAGATTGCCACCTCTGAAGCCTAAAACCCTGGAGCTAAAGGTAAAGCACGATTAAAGATAATTAAAGGAACAGGCTTAAAGGCACCAAAGCCTAATTCAGTTGAAAAGGGAAAAATATAGATGACTAAAGCCAAATCAGTGGATACAGTCAATAGATAAAGTTTAAGGCTCTGAAAGATAATTTCAAAGGCCTTAAAGTAAGAATTAGGGCCTAATCAGTGTTTAAAGCCACAAGGACAGACAAATCAATAAAGGAAGCCCCAAAATGCCACATCAGTAAGGAAATTAAAGCCAAAAATGCCACCTACAGACATATTTTCTCAAAATAATACACTGTAAATGCACAGTCAAAGATATTTGTCAAAGACAACTCAGAACTAATTTCCAGCCTAACAAAAGCCCCCAAAGTCAACAAAAATGACTGAAGTTGATGAACTTTAATGTAATAATCAATTAGCAGAGTTAAAACATTTAAAAAAAATCTCTATTTGGCCCTTCAAAGGTCGAGAAGCTCTTACTCTGCATTAATTGAATAGATAGGCCTTTCTTTCACTCCACCTCCTCATTCTTCTATAAATACTTCTCTAGAAGACAGTATAGAGGTTGGTCTTTGAATACTCATTGATTGTAAATAGCTTTGAAGCTGCTGAAGCTCTGTTTTGTAATAGAAGAAAGATAGGCTGAGATGAGAAGTCTGAAGCTGTAAAGACCCATTGGACTTGAATATTGTAACTGGTTTGAACATCAAATACAAGCTGATTTATGGGATCCTGGTCTATGTCAATGGTGATGTTTTTCTTATTCTAATTTGTTATTTTTCTCATGTTTTCCATACTGTCCATTTTCTCTGATAAAGAATAGCAAATATAGATTAGGATTTACTATCAAGTAACATAAATCTCACTGATAAATCTTTATTTTTATATTTTTTGCTAATTGTGTATTTGAGGATAATTCAATAGAGTGTGATCAGTCAAGGAATGTTGGTGAGCCCTTGTCTTGCTGAGTAAAAATTGAGATTCTATCCTTGAATGTTATTACAAAGTTTGCTAACTAAATTTGAATTAGAGAAGTTTATGGTTAGCCTTGTCCTCTAATTTCTTCTCCCACAGTTGCTTTGAAAATATCCCTTGAAAGTATGTCAAAAGTAGGCTAGGTTAAAATTCATTACTTGATATTAGATTACTTTTATGTTAAATCTTGAATGTTTTCCTTTGAATATGCTGAAATCAGGCTAGGTTAAAAGTCCTTACTTGATCTTAAGCTATTCTTTGTTTATCTTGAATGTTTTCCTTGGGAATATGCTGAAAGCAAACTAGGTTAAAAGTCCTTATTTGATCTTAAGCTATTCTTTTTTTTCCTTTGAGTATGTTGAAAGTAGGTTAGGTTAAAATTCCTTACTTGATCTTAAGCTGCTCTTTGTTTTCTTATATGTTTGCTTCTTTCATCACTTCTTAATGTTTCATACCATAAATCAACTTAAAGTGCTCTATTGACATAGATGACTTGCCCCATAAATCACTCTTGAAACTTGTTGTCCAATTAAATCCTTTATGACTCCATAGCCCAATGGATTGACACTATTTTTTACTTATCCTATCAGTTGAACCATTTTCAACCTACTCACAACTTTACCCTTCAAAAGACTTCATTTTTAATGATATTCATCCCAAACAAACAAACAAAAACCTTGTGCTTTATAGCTAGCCTAATATCATATCATAAGAATTAAAGATCATATCTTTAAAAACACTTATATAGAGAGATCCCTCTCTGAATCTTGGAGGGCTAGATCCTAGGATTCCAAAGTGGGGCTAGATCCTAGGATTCCAAAGTGGTTTTTATGTTGGCTCTGCAGCGTTTGTTCTTTCCAATATTGCAAACTACAGAGGCCTAATACACTAGGTGTTCCTGATTGGGAATCCCCCACCTATTTCCTTGAGAGGCCTCTTGGAAGAGTTTTGTACTACATTCCACTATCAGGAATTTGGCCAAGAATTCAGTCTTAATGTACAGCGCAATTCCTGTTGAGGATTTGTGTTTGTGTTGCAGGGCAGAAGTTGTGGAGGTTTGGTTTGGGAGATTTCTGAGCTAGATCTCATTGGAGGGAGGTCTCTTTCTCTTGGGAGGCTAGTAAATAAGTCCTTGGAGCATAATTGATACATTTTGCATCAGGCCATAATTTTTTTATCCCCTACAATGCAGTTCCAGTCCATGACTGTGTAGTTTTTGTGAGTTGTTGTAGTGGGCAACCCAAAAAGGGCCGAAAATCCAAAGTTAAAATTTGGCCAAACCATTTTTGGGTTTTTTTGGGTTTTTTGAGTAGAATCCATAGTTAAAATCCCCAATTATTATGAGTGCTCTAAAATCCTTTTTCACATGGTTCTTCTTCATAATAGCAACAATTTCCAATAGTAGCAGCATTAGTAGCACACATTTCCAGTGCTTGGTTTCTTTGGTGTATCTCAACCATATTGTGGCTTGAGTGCATTCCTTTTGGAGCACTATGTACTTTCATTTTATTTGATGTATAATGCTATGGCTCAGCTATTTTCTACCCATATTTATGATGTTTTGATGTATTACAACATTTTTCCAGTTCTACATGTTTAATTCTTATTTTACAGTAGTTGGAATTGTGCATATGTTCTATATTCATGTCTTTTCCAATTTGGAATATTACAGTGGTATCAGAGCATTATCTTGGCTCAGCCTGTGGATTTCATCCATTATGCTATCAGGAGAATAAGAAGAAGGAGAAAGAGATCAAAATGATGGAAGGAATGAGTTTTATCTCATCGCTTTTCAGATCTAAGAGGGACCTCACCAAGGATGTCAAGCAAAGAAAAATGGAGAAAAGCAATGGAACCAAAATAGGGTTTCAAGATGAGGAAGGTCCTTGTAATTCCTATCAATAGAATAAAGAACCAGTATTGCATAGAGCTCCAAAGCAATACACCATGCCCTTTTCTTTGGAAGGAGAAGACAAAAGGCATGTAGATAGAGGACACTTAGATCTGAGATTCTAAGTGAGTATCTTACAGAATAAAAATCTCAATCAAGAGCTTTCAAGGAGAATATAACTCTCCCACAGTTCATTCAGCTCAAAGAAGAACGAAAACCTTGCAACAATAGATTTATCTTGTCTACATTTGATGGGTCATCCATGTGCACAACAAGAGCTTGGGGAATGAAGTTGGATGCATTCTTCCTACTACATCCAGTAGTAGAAAGAGAAGTTGTTGAGATTGTAGCACTGCACCTTGAGGGTGAATCAAACATTTGGTGGTTCAGCCATTTGAGTTATGCACAAATGACTACATATGCATATTTTACTCAAAGGTTGATCAAGAAGTTTGATAGAAGAAAACTAGAGGAAGAGAAACTTCCACCACCACTTGCTGCAAGAGAATTTGCATCAGGAGAAGGAAAACTTGCATATTTGCAAAGTGGTTTTGATGTCTTGACGTATAGAGTCCCATGCATTATTTTGGAGATGCATGAGGAGGAGGAGACTTATACCAGTGCTAATGCAGCCATAGAGGAGCAACCGTCATCATCAGTAGTTGGGGAATTCATCACACCAGAGGAAGGAACCCTTGTAGTAGTACAAGATGTTCCCAAGATTTACCAAGGTATCCACATATTTCCATTTCCTATTATTTCAGCACATCATATGGAGGATTGGGGGAACATGCTATCAGGACAAATGCATAACCTAGGGTCAAATCATATTGCTGATTTGGAGCAATAGACTATCACTGCGTAGAGGACCCTTGATAGAGTCAAGGAGGAGATGTGCATTCATCCTAGTATGTCATTGTTGAGCTGCACACAACTCTTGGGGTTGGAGTGTAGATTTTTGGAGGATAGGATGAGTATTGTCCTAAACAATCCAATGCAGAACTATATGTTCAACGTTGAGAATGAGCATGAGACAACATATGCGCCATCATGGAGATCAACAACGCTATCATTAAGCAACAGTGATGAGTTGGGGGGCCAACTAATATTGGGGCATTATTATGACCAACACACTTGTGTACTAATGGATAGGTAGATGGTTGATGGAGGACACCTTATGATGGATGACATATTCGATTATTATGATGGATACTTCTTGATGATCACTTCATAGCTTGATGAGAAGTTTTTGCCTACATCTTATTTGGATCATTATGGGGTAAACTCGGTCATTGATGAGTGGTCATCATTTGGAGATCTCCAAGAGGTTGTACTTCAACATCCCATGAAGTACAAAGATAGAAATTTGGTTTAGGAGGATGGTATTCTCCATTGGGGAAATACCAATTTTGAGAATGATGATAGACACTCACCATTGCTTGGTTGGGTGATGTTGATGAACAAGAGGTTGGAAGGCCACTTACAGATCAATGACACAGGGCAGCAGGAGGAAAGGTTGCATTGGCTACTCTTGAAAGAGTTTGGCCATCATGTAGCATATCCTATTGCAAAAGGTGTGCTAATGGTTGGTACTTGGCATGGAAGTTGCATCATATGGCAGCAAGGAGTTTGGGTGTATTGGGGTGATGTGACATTCTTCATGTCAACCATCATGTTGTTGCTCCATTTTTTATATGATGATGGTGTGGGAAGGAAACAAGAGTTGTTTTTGCTTTGGAAACTCTTGGGATAGTATGGGCTTATTTTCTCCCATACTTTGCATGATGTTGCAGGAGTAGGTGATGGCACCATCATGGTGCAAAGGGGCTACTCCTTAGCCTTGGGGGATCAGGAGGTAATTCCCCTTTGGAAGGAATCTCCCATATAAATCAGCATTATGGTAGATGAGTTTGACATTTGGCATGTCAAAGAATGGAGCTATGAGATGACAGGAGCCTTATTACAAAGGCCAACAACATTGTCACTTGGGAGCTTGGGTTTGTTGATGGAGTGTTGCCAGGATCATTTCACATATGATGCACTTGATGGACAAGTAGGATATGAGAGTGATGGAGTAGTGGATGGAGACATCTATTACCACGATATGATCTTCTTGACTTGGATCTCCAAGCATAAGAAGAAGGCTTTGCATGCAGCACATGATTCATTCCTTCTCATGGAGATATTTCATACCACTATGGAGGGCTCATTCATGGATCTTATTATCAAACTACTCTCAGTACATGGTAAGAATTGTGTTTTTTCACTTATTAATTATCTAACACAGTATTTGCATTCTCTTACTATCTCTATACAGTGCATTGCTCGACAAGAGGGAAAGCCTCTATTTGGGCTTCATGGTCATTTTGGGACCAACATCAGTGATGGGGATAGCCATATCTTGAATGGATTGGGGCAAGTGTTGTACTATTATTTGTATGCTCAATTGATAAACAATGCCATCTACTATTTGCTAGTAGATGAGATGACATGCACAACTAGCAACTTGTTAGAAGACAACTTTCCATGTTATGTTTTGAAACAACAGTTAGGAAGACTGCATTGTAACCACTTGGGAAACTGTTGGTACTTTCTAGCACTACATGAAACCTTCAGTATCTTTCTCATTTTGATGCCATATGGTGATAATGTACTATTCATCATATATGGGATAGTTTGGGCCAACATAATTCATGACACTAGAGAGAGAATATTTGAGGATCTAGTTTTCTTTTGCCTCTTGAAGGCAACATTATTGCAGCCCAAAATCAATAGCCACTCTACACTTACCATAAGGGGAGGGAGAGACATCATGAGATAGAAAATTTGGTCTATCAAGTTCAACTATGCAACCCACCTACATTGCAGGAGCCTAAGGTGGAGGATTATTTTCATGAGTTATCATTTTGGAGGGTGACTCACTTTGTGTGGATGATAGCTTGGGGCTTGGAGCTTCACATGGGGAGGAAGGTTCCCAATCATTTTTTGATTCCATGCCTCAAGGAAGCCCCTAGACCACATACAGTTGCCTCCATGGATATCCCACTTGTTCATGATGAGATCCATTTGGATTTTTCACCAAAGGCATACGTATACACATGGGAGGATCAACTTGGGGACATACTGATGAGAGAGCATCTTGTTCATTGGAGGAACTTATCATATAAGGATGATACAGGAGGAGGAGAGGAGGCTCTTAAATTCTATCCTTGCAGTTTCTTCGGGACAAGCAACATTTGTGAGGGGAGGATTGTAATATTCCTAAATTAGCATACAACTAATTGGAATATTAAAATTTTGATTTGCTTTTTATTTGGAGGAATAAGAGGGCATGGAGACCCATAAATCTCCTTAGTAGGAACAAAGACACTCCTAGTGTGAATGGAGGTCATCTAAAAAGCTATATTGAAGACCCTTAGGTGTGAAAAGGGGCTGGACCATGAAGACTGGGTCAACTTTGACCAAATCAACAACACTGTCATGGAGTAGTGGCATTCAATGAAAGACAACGCAGTTTTAGATGGAGACTCTTTGCATGGAAATAGTGCCGTTATTGGATGGGGCTTAGGGTTTGGAAGCTCACAACTTATATAAGGAAGAGGATGGCAGCCATATTTCATTATGTTGATGTTTATATTTCTGAATATATGGTTTTTTTAGACATATATCTTTCTTTGGCTATTTAAATAAGATTGCAAGTGCTGCTTAGCACTAGGTGTTTGTAATGTTCCAAAATTTCCGACAATAATTTGGAACATTAACTTTTGCTGATTTCACCTAGGAGGAGAATAAATGGGTAAGAAGGCCCATGAATAGTGATAATCACA
Organism: Pinus albicaulis; assembly: GCA_034641835.2. NCBI lineage: Eukaryota > Viridiplantae > Streptophyta > Pinopsida > Pinales > Pinaceae > Pinus > Pinus albicaulis. Next base: position 7,921,971 of record CM076579.1, on the reverse strand, counting down.
ATAAAATCCCTCATAGTATGAATGGGGATCATCATTGGATCTGGTTTTCACACCCTCATGTGTGAACAACGTTATTTGCAAGTAGACAAGGTCAAGTTTGACCAAGTCAAACAGCGCTGGGCCAAGAGGTGGAGCACAATTAGAGAAGCAACACAGTATGAATGAGGAAAGGGTTATTTGGTGGGGGGAACCCTAAGAGGAGTGGGACCCATCGAGAGGGGATTTCACTTGTTTAAAAGGAGGGCAAGGCAACCATTGTTTCTCAGGCTTTGTATTATTCATCTCAATTGTCTATTGAGACAATTGTGCACTCTCTGTTGTTTAGAAAGAATTGTCGGGAGGAATTCCTGTTTAGGATTTTTTCTCCTTCTTGAGAGGCCTCTTGAGGGATTGCTCTGATTTTCCTCACATCTAGGCTTGAGGCCAAGCATATTCCATCAAGACAATGTTATTTCTATAGCAGATTAATGTTGTGTTGCTGGGTGTTGCAGTGAGGGTTCACTACACCACCTTCATCAGCTATTTTCAGAGGAGGAATCCCTCTTTCCTTTGAGATATCAGATTGGAGGCATTCCGGAGCATATTGCAGACTTTGGAATCAATTCCAACTCTTTCCCTAGCCCTACAGCGCAGTTCCATCCAGTGACTGCATTATTTTGAGTGGAGCATTTGTAGTGGGGCTCTTGCAGATTGTTGGAGGGTGAGATCTTTGGTGAAGGGATAAGCCTTTCATCCTAAAGATCCATTGGAGGAGGCACATTCAGTTTGGGCATCATATATTTCCATCTCCATCTAGTTATATTTCTGAGTTTCTGCAGCTACCCAGCAACTCCGGCATTTTGCAGATTTTGTATTTTATTGCCAATCCTTCTAGGATTGATTGGAGGTAGTCCTTGGGAGCTGAGATCATCACTCCCATTGTTGTATTGAGCCATATATTGATATATCCATGTATTTGACATATGTAGCATGCAGTTTCTCTATAAAACTACGTTGTCATAGCTTGGTATACATTGTGTAGCAGTGGTTTTGTCATGTATTTTGTACTTGTTTCTTGAGGCTGAGCATTGCCTATCTTGAGTGACCTCTTTCCTCAAGATCTTGTATTGATTTGTTGCTACTATAAATAATGAGATGGCTATGGATTTCTCTCACATTTGTATGAGTTGAGTGTTTCTGCTGAACCATTATTGTGTTTTCTTATTGCTGGAGCTCCAACTTTAGAATATCTTGAGATATTCTCATTGTTGTAGCAATTTCCTGATTTGGGAACATTACAGTGTTCTTGATTAGGAATCCCACCTCTTTCCTTGAGAGGCCTCTTGGAAGAGTTTTGTAATACATTACACTATCAAGAATTTGCCAAGGCTTCAGTCCTAATGTACAATGTAGTTCTTGTTGAGGATTTGTGTTTGTGTTGCAGGGCAAAAGTTGTGGAGGTTTGATTTGGGAGATTTCTGAGCTAGATCTCATTGGAGGGAGGTCTCTTTCTCTTGGGAGGCCAGTAAAGAAGGCCCTGGAGCATAATTTATACATTTTGCATCAAGCCATAATTTTTTTATCCCCTACAGCACAATTCCAGTCCATGAATGCATAATTTTAGTGAGATGTTGCAGTGGGCAACCCAAAAAGGGTCGAAAATCCAAAGTTAAAATCTGGCCAAACAATTTCTGGGTTTGTATGGGTTTTTTTAGTAGAATCCATGGTTAAAATCCCGGATTATTCTAAGCACTCTAACAAACTTACGCACATGGTTCATCTTCAAAATAATAATAGTTTCTAGCAGCAACAGCAGTAGCAACACACATTTCTAGTGCTTGGTTTCTTTCGTATATTTCAACCGTCTTGTGGCTTGAGTGCATTCCTTTTGGAGCACTATGTACTTTCATTTGATGTTGATGTATAATGATATGGCTCAACTTTTTTCTGCCCATATTTATGATGTTTTGATGTATTCCAACATTTTTCCAGTTCTACATGTTTAATTATTATTTTATAGTAGTTGGAATTGTGCATATGTTCTATATTCTTGTCTTTTCCAATTTGGAATATTATAATCTGGCCCTGTAACACCCATTGTTTCTCTACACCAAGAGAAATTTTGAGTGCTCACATATTTCATCAATGCATCTACAACATTCTTCAAAGTGTCCACCTTTACCAACAACACATTTTTATCCTCATCCATATCTCTCACAAAGTGATATTCAACATACACGTGCCTTGTATTTGAATGATAAGCAGGGTTCTTAGCCAAAAAAATTTAACTTTTCCTATCACAATATATCCTTATAGCTCGCTCCACCAACCCCAAACTTGAACACAATATCTGCAATCGAACTACTTCCTTTTTTACATGAATGACTGCCATGTATTCTTCCTATGTAGTTGAAAGAGCCACTACAGAATGTGTTTCACTCATCCAACTGACTACACCTACAAATAGGCTAAAAACATACCCACTTGTAGATCTTCTTTGGTCCAGATCTCTAGCCCAGTCTGCATCAACAAAAACATGAATGTCCAAAACTCTATCCAATCCTAGTTTTACCTGGTAGTGCAAACCATAATCACTAGTGGCACACAAATATCTGAAAACCCGCTTCGCTGCTATCCAATTATTCTTCCCTGATTTTGAAATAAACCTACTCAATACTCCAACTGCATGTGCAATGTCTGGTCTAGTACATACCATTTCATACATCAGGCTACCCACTACACTTGGATATGGAACATGAGACATATCATCCTCTTCTTATTGTTCTTGGGACACTGTTGAGTAGATAGATATACACCTACAAGAATAGGAACCTTCACTAGTTTACTATCCTGCATGTTGAACCTCTGCAATATTGTCTCAACATACATCCTCTGGTTTAACCAGAGATTCCTCTTTGCCCAATCTCTTTTAATTTCCATGCCCAAAATACAATTTGTAGCACCAAGATCCTTCATGTCGAATTTGGAGAAAAATTGGGTCTTCAAATCCTGGATAATTTCTTTGTCATTTCCAATCAGAAACATATCATCCACATACGAGAACAAATAAATAACATGGTCACCAATTAATTTAAAATACACACAGTGATCCTCTTTTCTTCTGGTGAAGCCAAGTCCCCATATATAGGTATCAAATTTCTGATACTACATCCTTGGTGACTGTTTTAACCCATAATGAGAATTTTTTAACATGCATACCAGTTCTTTCTTACCCTTCAATGTAAAGCCTTCAGGTTGCTTCATTTAGATCTCCTCTTCCAGATCCTCGTGAAGAAATTTTGTCTTCACATCCATATGTTCTACCCCAAAATCAAATGCAGCAAAAACAGATAAAAGTAATATAATAGAAGTAACCTTGGCAACGGGAGAAAAAATATCACCAAAATCAATTCTTGGTACCTAGGAATAACCTTTTGCTACCAACCGAGATTTGTATTTCTCCACCTTGCCTTCTACATTCATCGTCTTCTTAAACAACCATTTTATCTCGATGGGCTTCCTTCCAACTGACAAATCCACCAGATCCCATTCCTCATTTTTGTACAAGGATGTAATTTCATCAACCATGGCCTCCTTACATAATTTTCCATCCTCTGAATCCACTGCATCCCTGACCGTTTTAGGATCATCATAAGTGATATTTACAGAAAAATTTTAATAGAAAGCAAATGGACTCTACCTTTATGGTTGCCTTATTTCCCAAACCAATCTTCTCACAGCTGGAGTTTGTGGCTCTTCCTCTTTTGAATCTTGTTCTATTGTAGAGTCTAATTCATCCTCCTTTAGCTCAAATTATATATTCTCAGGTTTCTTTGGTAGGACTTCATCTTTAACAACATATTTCACCTCTCTAAACACCACTTCTCGGCTGTACACAACCTTCCTTGTTTATGGGTTTCAAATCTTGTAACCTTTTAAGCCATCCTTATACCCAATAAGGATGCACCTTTCAGATTTATTGTACAACTTGTTCCTTTTATCCTTTGGAAGATGTACATATGCATCACATATAAATACCCTTAGATGTGAAAGATATGGTTTTTTACCAGTCCATACCTCATGTGGAGTCTTATCCTCCAACACTGATGAATGTGATCTGTTAACCAGGTAAAATGTAGTCTCCACTGCCTCTGCCCAGAATTCTTGTCCTAACCCGGTACCACTGAGCATGATTCTTGCCTTTTCCATGAGCGTTCTGTTCATTATTTCTACAACTTCATTTTTCTAAGGTGTGTATGGAGTAGTCTTATGCCGTGCTATATCACAATTTTGATAGAACTCTTCAAATTCATTCTTGCAAAATTCTCCACCATTATTTGTCCTCATCACCTTTATTTTCTTCTCTGTTTGGTTTTCAACTAGAGCCTTAAATTCTTTATATCTGTCAAAGAATTTTGATTTATTCATCAATAAATATATCCATGTATTCCTTGATAAGTCATCTATGAATGAACCATATTACATAGACTTACCCAGTGATGGAACCGAAATAGGTTCAAACATATCACTGTGCAAAAGCTCTAATATCTTGTTCACCCTCTTAGCACCAGAAGGAAAACTCACACTATTTCGCTTGCCATATACACAATGTTCATAGAAAATGAAATATAGAGAGAAATTAGACATGCCTTCTACCATACGATTGATATGCGATATCCCAATGCCCTTCTCTACAATATGTCCAAGCCTTTGATGCCATAACATGGTCTTTTCTCGAGAGACCACTATGCTTTCCGCTCCACTTTCAGGAACCACAAGACTGTTGCACCCATCTATAACAGTGCTACCATGAAGCTTGTACATATTTTCAATCTAAACTCCCCGCATTAATACTAGTGCTCCTCGAACCATCTTGTAGGTATATTTCTCAAACACTATTTTTACACTTGCATCATCCATCTTGCTTATAGAAATCAGATTTCTGGCCAATGCAGGAATATGAAAAACACCAGTAAGTGTTCTAAGCCTTATACCTTGTAGATTCAGCTTGAATTTTCCACGTCTGACGATTCTGACCTTCCTATCATATCCTAAGAAGACATCACCACCATATTACTTCTCATGCTCACAAAAACACTCCCTATGGGGAGTGAAGTGAAAGGATGCACCTGAGTCAATCAAACATGCCTCATGATCTACATGTGTATTTGAGGAAGAAGCCAAATACACATCCCCACCTTCATCTGAGGTGGTTTTTTCCTCTGCAGAAGGAGCACCATCTAATCCATTTCCTTTCTTAGGAGCTTTAGATATGCAGTCCTTTTTGTAGTGCCCTTCCTTTCCACATATCCATCACACATTTACATTCTTTCCTAGATATGTAGATCTCCCTCTAGATTTATATCTCCCATTCGAAAATTTTTTATTATTATATGTTATGGGACCTTCCTCGTAAAGATAAGGCATCTCCATTCTAGCCTTCTATATTTCTCCATATCATTTCCTCCGACAACAAGGCTGAGATGATTTCATCAAAATTCAAGGTAGTTGTATTACTAACTATTGAAATAACGAGACTGCCCCACGAATCTGGTATAGAACACAACAAACTGATGCACTTATATTCATCTAATATTTTAATATCAACAGATGACAGCTGACTTACGATAGTATTGAAGGAATTCAAATGCTCTATCACCGAGTCTTCATCCCTCATCCTCAGGTTATACATATTTTTCCGCAGGAAAAATTTATTCACCAGAGACTTATATTGGTACAAAGTCCCCAACTTGACCCATAGAGTCTTCGTCGTAGCTTCCCCAAATACATTCAACAATACCAAATCTAAGATACAGAACCATATTATGCTCTTTTCCTTCCGATCCAACTTGTCCTAGTCTTCCTATGACATTGTCATTGGTTTAGTATCCAGATCTACTGTGATCCACTAATCTTTATCCACTAACAGATCCTCCATCTTGAGCTTCCAACACTCAAAACTATGAGCATTAAATTTCTCAATCTCCACCTTTCCACTGCTCACCATCTTCTTTCACCACAAGAATCGATCCTGCACATCTCCCACTGAATAGGGTCTACCACAAGCCCGAGTAAAAAGCCCCTCAGTAACAAAGGCGTCCCCTTGAAGCTGAAACAACTCTGATACCAGATGTAGGTTTTCACCCTGTACAAAAATTATCTGCAAACTAACTCTTAAAGATAGAAAATAAAGAATAGCGACAACATAAAACATAAAATAGATATACACATATATTTTCCCCTCGATCCCTAATTGAGATTACCATCTTGATTTCTCATTATATTCCTTTTAGTGTTACAACACACACACACACACACACACACACACACACACACACACACACACACACACACACACATATACATATATATACATACCGAAGCATTTATAAACCCCAATCCATTAACCCTAGATTAGAACATAACCGTAGTTCCCTTGACCGGATATACAAAATATTAGGGGCTGAAAACCATCATGCCCCAAAACCATGTGCAAACCCATGAAAAAAACCATAGGTGGGACCATCCACCAAAAAATAAGGAAAATAAGTTTCCTGAGGCATTTCCCTGGAACTTGTACAGGGGGCTACCTGCCCCCTATGAACCCCCTGCTGCACCCGACGCAATGTACAGGGAGGGATCTTACCCCCAATTTGAGACCCCCCCCCCCCCCCCATGTGTGCGACTAATCATGGAAAGAATATAACATATACCCAACACAAACATCACTCATATCATGGAAAAATAATAAAATATTGGCAATTTTTTTTCAAAAATCTAAAATAGACCAAAAAAAAATTCATTTTCACCTTTCTATTTTGAGAAGAGAATTTTGTCCATTTTCCCTATGAATTTCAAATCAGTGGTGCGCCTGATATAGGACACCATTCGTCGATCCATCAACATCAGGTAAGAGCTCTAAGAATCCTCTTCATTTTAATTCCATGTATTTGTCATTTTTTTTTACAAATAGGGATATTGGGGGGCGGGCGGGGGGGGGGGGGAGGATTTAAAGCCTCAAAATCCCTCGCAACCAATGTGGTTTCGAGCTATCGGGGTTGTGTTGGTTGCATTTAACCTATTAGGGTAGCACGCCACTAGTGCCAAATTAATTCAGATAATCGCACTGGCCACGAGAAGGATTTTGAAACAAGAAATTCACCCATATCTATGGATAATTTCCAAAATTACTCAGGTGAAAGCTCATAAAATTCCATTTAAACATGTTTTGAAAGTGTTTTCCTCAGATATGTTGATCGAATGGAAAGAACGAGGCCATGAGTTGGAAGAACAACAAGTATTGCAGGACCAAAATTGCGTCAAGCCATTGTGCAATTTCAATTTGCTGAAATTATTTCAAATAGAGATGCTCCAATACTTGATTAGTATATGGGATGTGGACCGACATATATTTTTCATCGGGGACCAATAGTTGGAATTACATGTGATGGAGGTCTATTTCACCATTGGTTTCTCCAAGAGAGGGGAGAGAATCCAACTCTCTAGAGCTCACGCAAGGGGTGAGAGTACCGACATTCTCATCTAGAGATACTGCCTTGGGGCTCAAAAATCAGAGAGAGGGAAGGTAGATATTTCTTCCATTAGAGTGCTTCCCATGTGAACAATTATATATTGCATAACTAGAGCAGGAGCCTAGGCATTGGATGAGGCAAAACAATCTCAGTTCCAATATACGTGGCACTCACGATGGACTGCTTGGCCCCAATGATGTTTAACTAGTGTGAGGGATTACTGGCCAATATGAAAAGCCATTTGACAAAGTGCAATATAGGGCAGCTGAAACAATTCGGGTATGGGTCCATCCTAGTGACCATTTTTCTAAAGAGAGTACCATTGTTTTAGTACCAGTGGTTAGAGATCCATGATCTAGCCCGAGGGACCCGAGGCTGATAAGATGGTCGATATCATGCCCCGACAGAGTAGGGGCCAATATATGCATTTACCTACAACATTTTTCAGTTGGTTTCGGCGTCAACTTATCGTAGTTTAGGACTACGCATATTCCAACATCGACTTCAGAGGAGATTCGGATATTCCTATTCCACTAGGTAGATAGTGGATCGATGCAGGCAAAAATTGTTTCCTTAACATTTTTTACTTTTTAAATGTTTTTGTTATGTATTCAGAAACGTAAAATTATGATTATTTTATATATATGGGTCCTCGTAGATATCCCATCATGTCACCGATTGCGTGGAGGGTAGCTCTCCCGGTGGAGGATGCTCCCTATGAGGAGGGAACATACACACTAACCAAGATAGAGAAGAGCGTGGTTAGCCTCATGAGATGAATTCCAAAGTATGCTACTATTTATGAGATTCCTCTGCACCTACATAGGCATACGATCAGAGTTCGGGCAAACTACATCGATTACTCTGGCGAGTGATTCGAGCATTCACCTACTACCATGAGCACCATGTGGGGGGATAGCAACCCTGTTTTTACATTTTTTACTGATGTAGGCTCAGAGAGCCATATTTGTAATAAAGCACATATTTTTGAGATTTTGGATCTAACACACTTGAGAGACCCAATATATATTCGTGAACAATATTTGAGACCTAATTTGTCAATGGTATAGTATATTTTCAACTTCACCCTTTATGGCATCAGCCTTTCTCAAGTCCACAGGATGAATTTGTTGATGAATGGGCTTTGAATCCAGATAGGTGGGAATTTCGTGCACAACGATACTCGGATCAATGCCATGAATCTCTTCATATGACCATGCGAATACATCGTAGTATTATCGAAAAATCTCTGTATAGATCTTGATCTCATTGGGAAAACAAGATGCACCGATATGAACATTCTTGAAAATATCTGGTTTCATAGATATGTCGATCAGAATGGTTGAAGTAATATTTACCATGTTCCCTTTGAAAAACACTTCATGAATCAAGGTCGAATTCTGAAGTGGGTCAGTCGGCGTAGAAAAAGCATCATATTCCAGACAGGCATAGATGTCACCTAGGATTGGGAGAAAAGAGTAACAATGATTTCCATCATCCCACAAATTTTATTCGAGAGAAATTACCTCCATGATACTTTCGTCGGTGGGGAAAGTCTCATTCAATGGATGATTAGATTCCTAGGAACCAACCTAGGGAGATTGCACATAATTTTCTAGAGAGGAAACCAAATGATCGTTGGTTCTAGATGTAGCCTCAGAAGCCATGATAATGCTTTGATACATTTTCTTAGTCCGTCTTAGAGGCATAATGTGACCAAAACTCTCGAGCTGGTCAGGATTGGGAACAATCCATGGTTCATGACCAGATGAAATCATATTGATAGAGGTGGCATTCAGATGTGGGAATGGAAAATTTCCCATGAGGGACGAGTCCTTGAAGGGACCCGACCCAATGTTCTCATAGGGAGTAGCCGTCTTCCCAAGATATAGAATGTTTCCTGTTGAAGAATCATAGGAGAAGAAAGACAACTAATCGACAGCCACAATATTTCCTTGATGAGGAAAGAAGAGCACACCCAAAATGGTGGAGACCATGCAAACCACAATGTTTGTCCAATTTTTTCCAAGAAGTAGATTATATTTCAAGTTGGTGTCTACCACTTCAACTTCCGTGTTTACTGTTTTTCCCTCCAACAGGATGGGGAACGCCTTGAGAATACTGTATGACCAAGAAGCTCTATCGTCAAAAGCTTCCAAGGTATTCGGGGACTGAATCAATGGGGGAGAGCTAATGGCTTTCTAGCATGCGACAGATACGATGCAGGTCAAAGTTCCTTCATCAACGACAATCCGATGAATATTATTTCCCATGATGGTAACTTGATTAAAAAAATCTACCTAAGATGGGAGGCGAGGAAAGAAATTACCGAGATCGAAAGTAATAAGATTATAATCTACGAGATCATTTCCTCCAATAAAGGGGAGTAGTGACTTTCGTTTTGATGGGCACAACTAAAGAACCTCTAAAGCCGATTTGGATGAAGGTGCATAAGCTAGATCCTCTAGAATATTGTAGTGTTGTGCAGCTCTCATATTTGGATTATAGGAATATTTTTGAAGAACACCTTTTAGGCATGGTTGAATGATGGATTCACTACTCAGTCTCTGAATATGGAAAGGAACAGAGGTAGGGGGTGTAGAAGAGGAAGGGCGATCTGTAAATTTCAATTCAACAAGAGCCTTGGATGGATTGGGCTAGTATTTCATTTTTGTGGTAATGGCGATAGGTTCCATTCCATCCATGAAGACTTGAGAGCTTCCAAATGATTGAGCTTGATTTACCATTTGTGTCTGCTGAGAAGGGAAAGGTTCTTTCAAAACAGTCAGAGTCCCGGGTGTGCCTTTCAGAATATTGGCAACTTTGAAAGGCTGAGGAGAATCATTGGTGTAATGGTCGTCATCACATATCAGACAATGATATTTAGGCTTACATGTTGAAGAATCGTCAACATATGACTTCTTTGAATCATTTTTAGGATTTTTGGATTTGGAATTTCCTTTACCCTTCTTCTTACCTTTCGAGGATTTATTTGCTGCAGTAGATTGAACAACATTTTCCTCGGAGGTTTTACCAGGATTTTTATTGTTACTAGGAGTGGGGGCATAGTGGCAGTAGTGGATTTGGATTTCGAAAAAGTTTTAGATGCACTACCATTAGTATGAGCCACTGTCTCAATAAAACCATCCACCAGAGGCTTAGGAGGAGGCTGAGATGATGTGGGATCAGTCGAAGGTTGTGGCATGTCGAAGCATAGGTTCATTGTTGATAAAAAAAGGTGTCCAACTCCAAAAAGACAGTGATATAAGGAAGAAGTTGTGTAGGCACCTGAAGAAACAGAAGTAGCCAAGGGGAAGACACAAAAATAGTTTAAACTACTCACCATCCCCCCACCAGAGATATATCATTGTCAAAATGGTCCAAGGAACAAACATATGATTAGTCTAAAAAGTAGAGAAGCCTCCAAAATTGTTTCCTTATCAAAGGTATATTTTGCAAGAGATATATTAGCCATGAGTGACACTTTTGCAGGACTGTCACGAATGGTTACCTACATGAAAATTGGTAAGGACAAACAAACCTCATAATTCTCACAATGATGGCACACATGAAGACTAAAGGGGTTGTTGATGCTTGCTGCTAGGGTTTTTACACCAGAAAGGTCTCCACTTCTTCAAAGTGAAAAACATGACAAAATGGCAGTTAGAGGAAGGTAAAATTTCTTCTTTTAGCCTATCCACGAAGCAATCAAAAGGCCTAAAGAATGAAGGGCTGAAAACTCCAAGGAAAAAGTGCCAAAAATGATCACAGGCTTACTGTTTACAAGTGTTTAAGTTCATGAAAAGGATAAAGTGAAGAAAACCTTCAAAAAGGGCACTAATGTCATTGTTTTCCCACTTTCATCAAAAACTTTGTCAAAATAACCTTTTTTTACTTTCAAGAAAGGGTTCATGTTTACAAATATGGGTCAAGGGTACAGTTTGGGCTTGTTTGAAAAGCTAGTCAATTTAAGGAGAACATCAAGATGCTACAAGCAAAGGAAAAAAGTAATTTTTTCTTATGTTCCTGCCACCTACAGGACCAAAAGGGCCAAAAAGACAATGAATAGGTGAAGAGAAATAAACATTATAAAAGTGGGTTTTGGCATGAAATTATTATTTTAAAAAAGGGTATAAAATCCTCCTTTCCCTCTTCCCTCTTCCCTCAACTCATTTGTGTCTTTGCAAAAGAAAGGAGAGACGTTGAAGAATTTTTTAAGGTTTTTTGCAATTGTGGTTGAAAATTTTCGGACACTACGCACCGACGAAGGTGCTAAGCACCAGGCCGTCGGTGCTGTGCATAGAGGAGGCAGCCACAGTGTTAAAATACAATGCGCTGTGCATCTGAGGGCAGGCGCTACACACCGGTGAAGGCGCTCCGCATAGCCCAGGTTTGGCCCAATTCACCCGAAAACTCTCCGGCGCTGTGCACAAACTGGTCAAACAGCCCAACCCGACCCGGCGCTATGCACAGGAGGGCTCGACAGGAACGGCCTGTCGGGTGGCACTACACACAGATAGATTTTGGCCAGTTTTGCTCAAAAATTTCCAAAACTAAATTTTGTATCCTCCTCAAGATGGCCACAGGCTCCTACATGAGTTAAGCAAGGTTGGTAGTCACTTTCTTGCCCTCCAATTAATATTTTTTCATAATCAGAGAGAGTATTAAAAACCTAATGTGCCCAAACCCTAATCTTCATGAAAATCAAATATTTGAACTTCTAGGGCAGGGTTTACAAATTGGAGAGTTGTCATTTGTGTAAAAACACTCAGTACTAGAAATCCTTCTCCTAAAATTTGAAAAACACTCCTCGATTACTTCATTTTACGTCCATTTGCTAAAAATTATACTCTCACATCATTCATTTTTCCTCCCTAGACGTAAAAGCTCTCATCAAGCAACAAACCACTTTGTTCAAGGATATAATCAGCCACCATGTCTGAGGAAGAGATCAGTACCAGCAATGATGAAGGCCAAGGGCCTATCGAGCCAAAACGCAAGGGAGGAAGGGTTAATAGGTTTGAGCCTTTAGACACCATTCAAATCACCTCTTCTCCCATGATCCTTGCATGTTTTCAAGATGTTGGTTGCTATCAGTTCTGTGAGAAGGTTAAACATGTCCAAAGCCAATCAGATTTGACTAGGTTGTTCATTCTCAGCCTACAAAACCACCAAGTCAACCTAGCAGGAGTAAATTTTGAACTCTCATATGAATCCATTGCTAAAGCCACAGGAATACCAGATATTGGTGAGAGATGGTTCAAACAGAAGAAATTGGCTTTGAGCTACTATGAGCGCTTCCGCAAACCTAGTTGTCAACAAGGCTGCAAGGTCGTTCCCCTTCTCCCACCTGCTAGAGAGATATGCCCTATTGAAGAGGCATATTATCAAGTACTTCACTTGTGAGGGGAGGTACTCCAGGGTTTATTCATATCACATAAGGCTACTAATGCACTTCACCAGGGTTAAATTTCTAAACCTACCATACTATCTCTACCAGAGCATAGACAAAATGGCTTCAATAGCCAAGAAGAGGAGTTATGCCCACCAAATCCAGAGCCTTTTTCACCACTCCTTGGTTAAGAGGATTTTTTTTCACTAGCTGGAGAAATAGGGAATCCCTTGGGAAATCTTTATCTCACATGATGTATTTGCAAATCCCCAAGTCTTCATTTAGCAAAATTTCCCCTCCACTTCTCACTCACTTACCTCCAATACTCCATCACCTCCACCTATGCCTTCTCCATAAGGAAACCTACCTCTTTCCTCTTCTCTTGATGCATCAAGTGAAGATGATGATAGTGGTGATGATGAACAAGCAGGTGTCAGTAGCAATAAAGAACAAACAGATGACAGTGAGAATGAGGAAAACAGTGAGGCAAGTGCAGAGCTTAATGAAGAAGAAGATGATGACAACAACACTAAGGAGCAAGAAGATAATGATGGAAATGATGAAGATGGTAGGGAAGAAACAGAGTCTAATGAATAAGAGTAGGATGATGATGACAAGGAAGAGGAAGATGAACATGACATCCATGAAGGAAAAGACAGTGAACACTTGGAGAAAGACAATCATAGTGTAATACAAAGGAATCACTCCCAAGTGCAGAAAAGGGTATTTTTGATGAGAAAGATGAAGACCAAGAGGATATTGAAGGAAATGGTGAGGATGAAAGCCAACAAGAAAGTTCACAAGACAACCAAGAGAAGAATGTACATGAGCGTGATAGTGAGCACAATGATGGTGCCAACAGTGCTGAAATGAATGAAGAGGATGAATATGATGAAACAGAAGGTGATGATGAGGAAATAAAAGACCAAGAACAGGCATATAATGAGGCTAAACAGAGTTTGAAGAGGAAGGCAGTGACCAAGGCAATAGCACAGATAAAACAATCAGTAATGAGCAAGGCAGCCAAGGAAATAGTCATGACAGTCATGACAACTGTCATGACCGTCATGACATAAATCAGCCTCCTAATGATGATGAAAGTGAATATAACCAAGAGGATCATGAATAAAAATACCTTTATGAGGAACAAAGTCAAATGAGGCAAGTGAAGAAGGTAATGATCAGTTTTAAGGCCAAAGTGATAGTATAGAAAACAATGAGGAAAATGAAGATGATAGTGATGATGAAGGTCAAAAAAGTAGTGACCCAATGGGGCCTGAGGTGACTCATGACAGCGATGGAAAATATGAAAGAGCATAGGACAACAATAAAAGTCATAGAAATGATGGAGACACTATCAAAACTACCATAATCACTACTCTCACATGCACATACCACAGACGAAAAAGAGATGTGTTTGCTGCCTCAAAAAGGCAAAGGGCCATCTCTTCTCCAGTTATCAAGCCAAAAGACAAAGGAAAGTAAAATATAGAAAGGAGTGAACATCAGGTAAAGGTGAGGAGGAGTAAGAGGATCAAGAAAATCCATCAAGAGCCTCAATTCATTGATCTAGACAGTGACAATGAGGACAAGGAGATGAGCACCCGATTGCTAGCCTTGACCAAAGATGCATAGCTTAGGGGGTGGGAAAGAGATTTTGAGATGGCACAACATGTCATTTAGTATTACAGAGAGGAGCATAAGAATTTCAAGAAGGTAAAGAGAGGCCTTGCTCTCCAAAATAACATGACCAAGCAATATGCAAGGAAACACATGCTTGCTTGTGCCAAGCTAAAGGAAGACCTCATAGAGCTAGAAAACCTAAAAAGGGAAAAGGAGCATCATAGCCTTGGAATTTTGACTGAGGCTTATCAACATGTTTCCAAGGCCTCTTGAGGGACCTCTCCACCAATTTTGGGGGAAATTAAACAAAATTTTGTCTTTTTGAAATTTTGAGCCCTTTGTGTGCAGCACCCTAGATGATACACACAAATTTGGTGCAGATTTAGCTCAAAAAAATTCAATTTTTGGATTCGTCAGATCGCCAGCAGTCTTCTCACAAAATTTCAGATCATTTGGAGCAGTTTTGACCCCCCAAAAGATCAAAAAACATCAAAATTTTGACCTTCCTGCCTCATTTTTGGACCAGGCGCTGCACACAGAGCAGTGTTGGGAAAATTGGTTTTTGAATAGTTAAATTTCACTCACTCAGTACAACTCAAGAATTTATGAAAATTAGACTCATCAGGCTTTGCAACGATCCATCACAGAGCCAAATCCGGTGTCGGGAAGGGGTCCAAAACTCAGCCACAAGAGATCATATTTTCTCTTGAAGTGGTGCTACGCACAGAGGCTGTCTAGTGTGTTTTGGACCAAAAGTCAACAAAACACACTCATTTATTGCAAATAGATATTTTTGAGTTTTTTGAGGCAAATTAATCATGAATTAGGTGTAAATAGTTATTTTGGAATTTATTTCTTAGGATATTATGTGCCTTGGGCCTTGCATGGTCTCTTGGCCATAAATGACATTTATGGTTAAATTTGACATTATCCTACCACATTTAGGGTTTTATTCCTCCTTTACTCCATAAATAGAGCATGAGACCCCTATGTATTTTGTTGGCATTTGATGAGCTTGATGAGGAATATACATGTTTTTATGTGCTTGGAGAAGAAATGGGTTTTGTGAAGTGGATGAATGGCTTGGTTGGCTTGATGATGGAGAAGCTTGTTTGCATGATTCCTTAGCTTGGTGAATGGTGATGTCTTCTTAACTTGTTAATGTTTTATTGTTATCATTATGTTTCATTCTTATTAGTTGCTATAAATTAGAAAAGTATAGGTTGAGACATGCTCTTTGAGGCACCTCAGTCCTCCTATTTGTTATAGCATTGATGTTTTCCTCTTTTGGCCATCTTAAGTAATTCTTGATTGCTCCTTAGGTCCTCCAATTTTTTTTTTTTGTTTCATGTATGGTTAGTATGCTTGTTTACAAGTATGATTCATGGTATGCCCTGCTTATTTGAAGCTTTCAAAACCCTATCTTGAAGCCTTTCTATGGAATATTGATTGCTAGGTTAAAACAAGGAGGTCTCATTCGATCTTGCCCTTTGTCCATGCTTACCAACTTGTTTCAAAGTTCCCAATAGCTTGATATATGATTTTTAGGAGTTCCCTCTTCATATATTGAGTTATTTGTTTTATCTTATATGTTTTCCCAAATTCTGAAGGTGAATTTACTAAAGTTAGAATCTCTTCTGCTCTCTATGTTTCACTATAATGTTTATCTTGGATATTTATCAGTTTAAGTATTTTTCATTGATCTTACTGGTTTTCCCTACCTCATGAGTTGTAGCTTTAAACTATATGTATATAAGACCTCCTTGTTTTTCCCAAACTTGATGTTCACTACACCTCATACATCACCTTAAGGATCCATTAACATTGCTAAATTGGCCCTGAAACACACTCCGTTTCATCATTTAGACACCCTTGAATTTCATTTGACTCCATAGCTCAATGGCTTTGACAGGCTCTCACTCCACCTATTCCACTTGACCATCTTACCCAACCAAAAACAATCAACAAACCCTACACTTAACAACTAGCCTAAAATCAAAACCCTAGAGAAAAAAGAACACATCCTTTGCACCCAATAGAGAGATCCCTCTCTGATTCCAGGAAGGCTAGGTCCTAGGACTCCAAAGACTGGTTCCATGTTACCCTGTCATTTGGTCTACCAATTTTCCAAATCACAGGACCCTAATATTCTGGCAATCATGATGGGACCTTCTGAGTAAGTTCATGCTTAAACATTTCTTAAAAGATTCAGAAACCCTTGGCTGATAGTATCTGGTGGTTTATCTGCTACCTTATCACCACACTAACACAATGGTGATCATGATGGAAACTCTGAATCAGTGACAAACTAAGTAACCCTTAGGACTTCAGATACCCTTATCAAATAATTAAGAGCTCACACTATCAGCCAAAGAGTAGATTCTATTTTTTTCATCATCCTAGAAAACTGATGACTCAGCTATAGGACACTCTCACCAACTTTAAGAAACTTAGAAAACCCCAAAATACCCTTAGATTGGTTTATTGTCAGTTATTTGTGGTGGACCACAAACATACATTCTTAAAAAAAACAAAAAAATATCCACCTGGCGACTCCACTAGCCTCCAGTAGGCCTATTACTTCATTAACACTCATTTGACATCCTAGATTTGTTTCACACCAACCCTAAGAAGTTTATGAACCCATTCATATACTATAATAAGTACCAAACATTAAGAGAGGTCAGCCTTAAGAAAAACAGTCCTAAAAACTTACAGCCTCTCTGAATTTTGAAATTTGAAATCTGGCTTCACAAAGGATCAGTACCAGATCTCATCTGGACCAAAACCCTCCCAACATAGTTGATGGCCCAGAGAAGATTTTGTGGCAAACTTCTAGATCTAGAAACTTAACCATTGTTAAGACCATCCATAGAGAAAGCTCTGTATGTGAAAATATTACAGCTTTGCAAGATCCCCAGTTTGACTTGCACCATAACAAGAACCTCCTCAGAAACAGGTCTCAAACTGATATTGACGAAACTAACCTTGAACTCTTAGATTTGCAGCAGATTTTTAGTAGAGAAGCCTCTCCTTCCACACCACCTGAATTTCATCTTCTCCACCACTTCAACTCTTTCCATACCAAGTCTACTCAAAATTAGTTTGTTGGTCCAAGTACTTCCACCACACCCATCCATGCCACCACTGTGCAAACCACTCCACTACCACCCCTTTCATAAACCCACCTCTTGTAAATCCTCCATTAGCTCCCATCATGGCAGCTTGGTATGCTCCCTTGGCCTTACTTCAATCCCTAGTACCTATGCCAAATGAATATCAGTCTAAGATCCCTCATTTCACAGGGGCTGAATCCATCACTACCCAACAACATGTAGATAGAATCAATGATGCTTTTGATTACGTGGAGATAGAAGAAGAAACCATTGAGATGAGGATCTTTGTGCAAAGATTATGAGGAGAGGCCAAAAAATGGTTCAAAGAATTAACGCCTAATTCAATACATGACCTCCCTTCCCTCTATCAACCTTTTATAAACAAGTGGGAAATCGAGAAAAACCCCCTCCAAATCCTGTCTGAATATAAAAATTTTAAAATGAATGTAGGGGAATGTGTGCAAGACTATTGCACCAGGTTTAAAAGTGTCTATAATTCCCTCCCACCTCACATGAAACCTCCACAAGGCCTAGCACTAGTGAAATTTCCTGAAATTTTTGACCCTGACATGACTTTCCAATTGAGAGAAAGAGACCCTGAAACCTTAGAAGAAATGCAAAAAGAAGCAATTAGTGAAGAGGTGAAATTAATTGAAAAGAGATCTAGGTTGAGATCAGAAAAGAGAGTAACCTACAAGGATGAAACCATGCCCTCAACCTCTTCTTCTAATACCAAAATGGACAGCCTAATGAGAACTATGGAGAGAATGATAGAAAGAATAAATTTGAATGAAAGCACACCTCCTAGGGAAAACCAAGCTAACACCCAAAACATAAATAGAGCTTAGAACTTCAGAAGAGACACCCCTCAAATCAAACCAAGGGAAAATGATCACCAAATCAGACCTCCCTTTCAACAATACTATGTAGATGAAGAAGAAGGAGAAATTATAGAACCTGAAGAAAACCATATAAATCTAATAGTTTCTGATAATGAAGAAGATGTTTTTCTCACCGAAGAAGAAAAAGGCTTCTTTTCCTCAGATCAAACTGAAACAAACTATGAGTATTCTGAAGACTACCACTTGGGGTTTGAAAATTACATCATGGAAATCCATAAGCAGTATGATCTTAGGAGCAAAAAATACTTAGATTCAGCCAAGAAAGACCAAATAGATATTGTTGTTCGGAAAGTACCTGAAAACATCTCTAAGAAAACAACAAAAAATGTCAACATCATGACTAAGAAAGCTGAAACAAACAAAGGGAAAATTAGCCAGCCAAACAAAGACCTTAGCTATCCTAGTACCTCCACCAGTTACCCTGAGAAAACCATTTTGTCTAAAGCTCCAAGTCAGGATCATCAGATTAAAAATGTGGAAAAATTCATGATTGATAAAGCTGATGTAAATATGTCAAAAACACTAGTACCTTTCAGTTTTGAGGGAGATATTTCCAAAATAAAGATAAATATGCCCCTCGCTAAACTGATTACTCAACCAATGTATAGGTCTCAGATGTTGAAGGTACTAAACATAGGAAATGATGCTGACACTTTGCACTTGGCTGATGACACACCTGAGTTGCTGTTCCGACCCAAAATAGAAGGAAAGTATCAGGAAGGAGCCATTCCCCCTTTCTATATCAGCTTAAACATACATGAAAAAATCTTACATAATTCCATGTTGGATTCCAGTGCCTCTCACAATCTCATGCCCAAAGTTGTGATGGAGATGTTAGGCCTAGAAATAACTAAACCTTACAAAGACCTGTACTCCTTCGATTAGAGTAGGGTCAAATGTTTGGGCCTGATAAAGGACCTCTGTGTTAACCTGACACAAGTGCCTGCTAAGAATCTAGTCATGGACATAGTAGTGGCAGATATTCCTCCCAAGTTGGCATGCTCTTATCCAGATATTGGGGAGCCAAGATTTATGGGAACCTTCAACTAGATATGCCCTATGCTACCATCCTCATTTTCAATCAGACAAGGAGATTATACCGAGAGTCACATATGAAGTATATGGTTAGCAGTTAGGACAGACCAAACAACACTCCCCTTTATTCTATTCACTCAGATCTTGATTCCTTCATATTATATAATGAGGAAGATAATGATGAGCAGGTATATGAAGTTGAAACACATCAAGGCACACTACAACAACCAAACTAGTCTTTACGTGAAGAAATTAGTATTCAAAACTATAGCAGCCTTGAAAAAACACATTATGAAAAAATCAAACTTGAATCTCTACAAAATAACAATGAAACCTCAAAACCAATGGTCAATTTGACATATGAATCAGGTAGCTCAAAGGGAGGACAAATCTAAGAAACACAACCCTTCCCTTTTACCCATCCCAAAATGCTAATATGCCCTCACAGAACAAAAAACTTGGGTGATCTGAATCAAAGGAGTCTTATGTTTTTACCTTATCTAGACACTTCATTATCATAGAGTCTTTTTCCCCAGAAAAGTTGTTGACCCTCACTGATGTTGCCATCCATCCTAAATGGATGTCTGTTGAAACTGATATAGAGGGATACAATATAGGCAACCTAAGAAGACCCAACGTGATTAACTTATCCAAAGCCTTGCCATTACACACAAAACTCAAATACTTGAGGTTATGCAAGAAATTTCAGGATGCTCTTGTATATAGAATCAAAAGCTGAAAGCCCGATGACATAGAAATTGTTCAAAAGAAACGTTTTTCCAAGAAGAACTATGAAACCTTTGGGAAAATTCTATCACTAACAAAGAAAACCAAAGGATGTAGACTATGTATGGACTTTAGACACTTAGGAAAAGCCTCCATGGAGTCCAAACACCCTTTTCCCAAGATAAATCATCTTATGCCAAAAATAGGAATTTCTAACAAGGTGACTTTGATTGGTTGTGTTTCAGGTTTTCATGAGATAATACCACTTCAAATCAATCAACACAAAGAAATTTTTAAAGTTCCTTGGAATGACTACATGCTTGAACAAATTTTTCCTGGAATAAGGAATGCTGAAGACACCTTCCAAGAGGACATGACACATGTTACCAAAATTTTCATTATGATATACATTGATGACATTGCCATTGGTTTGGGCGCTGATGAAGAATGCCTTCTTCACCTAGATAGTTTCTTTCACAGAAAAAATTCTTGGAAACAAAACTCAAAGAAGAAATATAAAGGAGGACTTGGCATGTTTGAAAATTCTTGGCAGAAATACTATACCATGCCCTCAAAAATAGATATCCATGTTCCTTATCTACAAGAGCTGAATGAAAAAGAATTAGTGGATGATCCTGTGGAAGATAGGGTAATAAAATACCATGGCCATTGTACATATCACTATTTGATGAAAAGATATTGAGAGAAATCACAAAAAAAAAAAATACAAAACAGAAAAATGGAAAAGAGGGTAGATTTTTAAAGAGGTAAAGCCCCATACCCAAAAAATAGAACTACTGAAAGTGTTTAAGCCTAAATAACACTACTAGTGCATAAGGAAGTCTTGTTTCAATCATCTAGCCTAATCATGGCTGAAACATGTTTTAAATTTGTTGTTGATAAGTTAGTGAAAGATAGTTGGTCAAAATATTCAAGCTTGACTTGTCAAGAGATAGATTAGGTAAGAAAGATACTGGTTCCACATGCTTAAAAAAGAACCAAGAAGAAAAATAAGGATGAATAGCAAACAATGTATCCTGGCCCTGATTTTTTAATCTTATTTTGTACAAAAATAACATTTGTGTGCAGCTTGTTCTTATGCCACAAACCCATGGTAAGTCAGATTGTCTAATCCTGATTTAGCCATGTTTTCAATTTCATGTTTATAGCTTAGTGAATGAATCTTTTGAAACAGTTTAACCTTGACATTTGAATAAGTCTAGGTAGAGAATCAAAGGAGTTCATTAGCATAATTTGAACCCTGGGAAGAAATAATATAGAAGTAGATAGTTTGTTTTTTTTTCAAAATAAAAATGTCAAGGTTTCCAGTCCAAATGCACCTAAAGAAGAAAAAATGTTAGGCAAGTAGATTGGGTAGGTAGAGATGAAGTTGAGCTA
The DNA here is from genome assembly GCA_034641835.2 of Pinus albicaulis. Lineage (NCBI taxonomy): Eukaryota > Viridiplantae > Streptophyta > Pinopsida > Pinales > Pinaceae > Pinus > Pinus albicaulis. Next base: position 7,900,268 of record CM076579.1, on the reverse strand, counting down.
ATCATGTCTTTTAGATTATTGAGATCAAATCTTCAAGCAAACATCAACAAATGAAAAGAGGTAAAAATCTGCCCAATGGATGAGGCATTGGTCTCCATAAAGCCAGAGATCTAAAGTTCTGGAAACCTCCTGAAAGGAGTTGCCCTCCCCAAGTGGAGCCACTATTAGTCATCAGTAATTTTTTCCTTCATAGATGACTAAATGATTTCCCTATATTTCTAGAAATAAAGTTCATGAACATTGTGATTTCTAGAAATCTCACTGCCTTCATTATCGTCAAGATAATTTTTCACTATTTCATCATTCCATCATGTCAAGCTCTATTTACGAGTCCCATAAAACCCATTAGGGTATCATGCCACTCGTTTTTTTCTGTATCTTGTCACCTTTGACCCAAATCCTTTGTTTTTTTTTTTCCTAAACTCCCCACTACTACCTAAGGCCACCTATCAAATAGCTCTATTATGTCTCTCCAAAATACCCCAAGCATTGATGGCCTCAAAAATATCTTTGTAGGCTCTTTAGATAAACCAAGTACATTGGATTTTGGATATTCAATACATCAGTTTGTCATGAGCTCTATCTTACATTTGATGATTCCAAAATCTAAGTTTCAGTCCAAAATCCAAGTCCAAGGAACCTTCCACTAGGTCACAGGTTTCACAAAAGTCATAGGGTGGATTTTGTATCCTAAAAACTATGTTTTTTCTGCATGAAGAAAATGCATTCAAAGAAGAAAGGGACAAGTGATTTTCTCCAAAACTCATCAAAGAGGTCATTCAAAAAATGCCTTTTGGCCTAAAGCATAAATCTTGCAGGGGGAGAACTACCCCTTGCTCACATTTCTGCAAAAGAATCAAATGGACATCAACCTAGCAAAAGGTAAGGTAATGGGGAAAATCATCACAAGAAGGCCACCAACAACAAAGGGAAAACAACAAGCGTATGTTTGAAGAGAATCAGGGTTTGTGACTGCTTTGGCCAAACAAGTAAATCAGTGCAAGGGCTACAAAGGCAAGGGCCACCTCAACTCCATCAGTGCACAATTTAAGGTCTTTAGAAATAATAAATGATGTTTGAAAGGTTTTAGAGAACTTAGAAGACAACACTATTTACTTTTTTCTAACAACCCTAAAACCTAGTAGTTTAGGAAGATGGAAAAGAATGGTCAAATGATGACAAAAGGCCTCCTTCATGACAAGAAATGGCATTCAAAGAGTTTCAAGCTGCCCTCTAGGGTTTGACAAGGAAGCATTGTTTTCACCTTACCAAAGGAAGAAAATGGCAAAGAGTATCAGCACAGAGGCCAGAAGTTTCAAAGGTATAGCCAAAGGTCTTAATGAAGGATCAAAATAAAGCAAGCATGAGGTTAAATTTCCCAAGGAGGAAATTATGACAAGCATAGGTTCACTGTTGATAAAAAAAGGTGTCCAACTCCAAAAAGACAGTGATCTAAGGCAGAAGTTGTGTAGGCACCTGCAAAAACAGAAGTGGCCAAGGGGAAGACACAAAAATAGTTTAAACTGCTCACCATCCCCCCACCAGAGATATATCATTGTCAAAATGGTCCAAGGAACAAACATATGATTGGTCTAAAAAGCAGAGAAGCCTCCAAAATGGTTTCCTTATCAAAGGTATATTCTGCAAGAGATATATTATCCATGAGTGACACTTCTGCAAGACTGTCACGAATGGTTACCTACAGGAAAATTGGTAAGGACAAACAAACCTCATCTTTCTCACAATGATGGTACACATGAAGACTAAAGGGGTTGTTGATGCTTGCTGCTAGGTTTTTTACACCAAAAAGGTCTCCACTACTTCACAGTGAAAAGCATGACAGAATGGCAGTTAGAGGAAGGGAAAATTTATTCTTTTAGCCTATCCACGAAGCAATCAAAAGGCCTAAAGGATGCAGGGCTGAAAAATCTAAGGAAAAAATGCCAAAAATGAACACAGGCTTACTGTTTACAAGTGTTGAAGTTCATGAAAAGGATAAAGTGAAGAAAACCTTCAAAAAGGGCACTAATGTCACTGTCTTCCCACTTTCATCAAATTTTTTTTCAAAATAACCTTTTTTACTTTCAGGAAAGGGTTCATGTTTATAAATATGGGTCAATGGTATAGTTTGAGCTTGTTTGAAAAGCTTGTCAATTTAAGGAGAACATCAAGATGCTACAAGCAAAGGAAAAAAGCCAATTTTTCTTATGTTCCTGCCACCTACAGGACCAAAAGGGCCAAAAAGATAGTGAAAAGGTGAAGAGAAATAAACATTATAAAAGTGGGTTTTGGCATGAAATTATTATTTTCAAAAAGGGTATAAAAGCCTTCTTTCCCTCTTCCCTCAACTCATTTGTGTCTTTGCAAAAGAAAGGAGAGTCGTTGAATAATTTTTTAAGTTTTTCTGCAACTGTGGTTGAAACTTTTCTAGCGCTACGCACTGACGGAGGCGTTATGCACTGGGCCATTGGCACTATGCACAGAGGAGGCAGCCGCAGTGTTAAAATACACTACGCTATGCACTAGAGGGCAGGCGCTACACACCGGTGAAGGCGCTGCACACAGGCCTAGGTTCGGCCTGATTCACCTGAAAAATCTCCGGCGCTGCGCACAGATCAGTCAAACAACCCGATCCAAGCCGGCGCTATGCACAGGAGGGCCTAACATGAATGACCTGTTGGGTGGTGCTATGCACAGATAGATTTTGGCCAAATTTTCTTAAAAATTTCCAAAACCCAATTTTTCTCCTCCTCAAGATGGCCACAGGCTCCTACATGAGTTAAGCAAGGTTGGTAGTCACTTTCTTGCCCTCCAATTAATATTTTTTCATAATAAAAGAGAGTATTAAAAACCTAATGTGCCCAAACCCTAATCTTCATGAAAATCAAATATTTGACCTTCTAGGGCAGGGTTTACAAATTGGAGAGTTGTCATTTGTGTAAAAACACTCAGTACCGGCAAGGGTTCTCCTAAACTATGAAAAGCACTCCTTGATTACTTAATTTTACCTCCATTTGCTAAAAAGTCTGCCCTCACCTCAGTCATTTGTCCTCTCTAGACCTAAGTAGACTGATCCATCTTCTTTCAAACCAATATTTTGGCTGAGGCTTAGCTTCCTCAACCTAAGAGGGCTCTCTCAATAGGTTTAAGATTTTTGATTAATGATTAGATGGCTAACTCTAGGAATAAAAAGGATAAAAATGTATAACTGGTTGAATCAAAGATTAGCAAACACTGATTGGGCCATGGAGTCAAGATAGTCCTCAACAAAACATCATAATCTGTCAAACATGGGAGTCAAGGCACTTGGAGTCTAGGTTTATGAGAAATAGTAACACAGTGATAAAACATAGTCTATTTGCATGTGAAGGAAGTTAGAGCATTTTCAAATGAATTCTAAGTAACACATAAAAATACTACTACAAGTAGGTAATTGAAAAATCCATAGAAAAATGATACACTTGAACTTGTGAATCTTCAGTAGTCAAACAAATCTCTGTATTAAATTGAGAAGAACATAGTGACATACAGTAACACAATTTCCTTGCTAATGAAAAATGCCAACCTTGGTGAATTCGACCTCATGCTTCATATAAAGCATTTACAATCTTGGATTCCATGATCCATCATTAGGAGAATTCAAATTTCTGTTCTTGACACCTATTATATTCATAAAACAAACTCTTAATTACAAACTGACAGCTAAAATATCTTTTAAGAGTCCTAATACAAATAGGAGTGAAACTGCTAAAATGTTTGAAACAACCTTATCTAAACCTTTAATACTTTCTTGACAGCTGCAAATCCATGATTTCAAACTTTGATGATTCCTCCAGCCTTGTTGTAAACTTGATGATTTATGACCTAACTGTCCTAAAAACCAGGAGATAGAGTTCTTGCTTTTTAGCCCTTAACCTCCATGTTTATCTTCGAGCAGCTTTGTTAACATTGATGACTGTTTCATATGTGTCACATGTTCTAATATTCCCTTGAAAACTTTAATCCTCCACTTGTGCAAAGAAAAATCTCCGAAATAGTGTAAAAAGGGTATGAATATGTCTATGCTACAAAAGTAGCCTCTTTTTGTAGCACAGTTTGTAGGTAATTGAAAAACTTTCTTTTAACCCATTTTTTCTCCTGTTTTACAATTTGAGCCTTTACCTATAGTCTTCATGCTTCCACCAACAACATTTAAACTCAACCCTATCTCCAAAATTCATATGTAAAGGTGTAAAAAGTCATCTTCAGCAGTTTCGTAGCGTGCTACGAAACTGCTGTGTAGGCTCTCCTTTTAAACACAGTCTTCAAAAATTTAAAGTTTGAGGATATTCAAAGCTTCTCCAGGATTGATATCAACATAAAAAGAAAAAAAACTTAACTTTAAAGGTGTTTTTTCTCAAAATGGTCTTCCTCTTAATGACAAACTGATTTAAGATTTATCATTTACTACCCTGTTTCATTACCCTGTTTCACTGTTGCTGTAGTTTCTCTTGAGATCTTGTCAACTGAATTTCTAGGTCTTCAACCTGTCTCCTTAGCTTTCTGTTGGTGGCTCTCAACTGAGTATTCATTACTCTCACAAATCTAGCTTCTTTTATTGCTGGTACGGTCCAAGTGAAATATTGTGTTTCACAGCTAATGATTTCAGGTTTAGCAACCCTTTCAACTTCCCAGAGGGCTTTCATCCTCTTGAAATTTGTCTTTTCAATAGCATGCTTTCTTTCTCTCTTGCTTAGCCTAGAAATTTCAAGCTTGGCTGATTTCAACCTTTCCTCCATCTCTGCATAACTGATTTTTTCTATTTGAGTGGGGAATACTCTGTTTTTTACCTTTTCTGGTACAGGTGATGAAAGGTTTATAATTTATTCATGAACAATGGAAGCTTCCTCTGTATTCTCCAGCTCAACATGCTCTTGCATCCTTTTGGACTGTCTGGTTACAGGCTTCATTTCCTCGAATACAAATGCTACAACTTCATCATCGAATACTGGTTTTTTGGATGACTTCATCATTTTCTACTTTCCTTCATCAATTTTTATGAAATCAACTCGAACCAAAGGGGACTTTTCTATATCAATGGCTTGTTAGATATCATCCAAATTTCCCTTTAAGCCTGGAGTATCACTTTCTCTTGAAATCACTACTTTACCCTTTTCTTTTGCAATTTGACTCCTAGTCAATCTCCGTTAAACCTGTTTATTAGCTAACTGTTCCTGTGCAATCTCTTTAACTTCAGATATCCTTTGTTTTGCATGTTGAGGAGTTTCATCAATAAAAACTGATGCTTTTCCTACTGGCTCTTTCACTTGTTTCTTGGGTTTTAGCTTAACTAACCTTTTTGACCTTGTCACTACAGGCTTGCTGGATTCTATAGGTGGAGTCTCTTTTCCTTTAGGGTTACTGCTTGTAGTTTGTGCTTCCACTCCATAACCACATAAAAAATAAAAAATGATGACCATTATATGTTGATATTTTGGAGTTCATGTAAGCCCATCAACTTAATTAAACCATGGTGGAATAAAGAGGTTTCACACCATTCAGACTTCATTTGAACCTTGTTTGCCATCTTAGCTGTACTTCTATACAGAACAAATGGTAAATCTAAATATATCATGCCAGTAAAGTGCAACAAAAGTTTAAAATGATATGAATATAATTTATTATACCTTCCCTCACAGGTAAAATACCTATGGATGTTGTATAGGAAATTGGCATATGAATATTTGATGCAACTCCTGGGAATTTCATTGTTTAAATCCATTTATGCAAACTCTGGCTTTAGAAACACTTTGCATGCCTCCATGTTAAATCTGAAACCTTTGAACCATGTCTCTTGCCCCCTGGGAATCTCTGTTACTAAGGCAATAATCTCAGGAGTAACTGACAAGTTTAAGATTCCAATTTTTGTGTTTGAGCCAGTAAAATGTAAAGCAAACTCCTTTGTCACCTGACTGTGTCCTCCCTGTAACTTTTCACAAAATTTCAAACACCCTGCCTTATTGAAAGCCTCCAATATTGATTTTCCTTTAGCTAGAGTTCCTATGCTTTCATGCTCTGTCCTTAAACAATGTCCCGACCTGTGATTTTTCTTCTCCTCAGTAATTTTTGTCATTGAATTTTTGAAAGTTTCCTATGAACTCCGATTATTAGCCTCTCTTGAATTCAAAACAGTCAGCCTCGCTTGATAATGAATAATAGAAGCTTTGGTGTGAGATTACCACAAGCTTTACTTTTGAAAACGGTCTGTTGGAGTGTTTTGCATGCAAAATGGAATAAAAAACTAGCCAGTCCTTTTAAATTTGAACTTAGATTTCATAAATGAAACCTCTACGAATGCAATGATGATTTTGAATAGCTGTTTTTCTTGTAAATGACCTCTAACTGACATCTAATGATGAAAAACTAATGGAATTTGAATGATTTGATGATTTGACATGACCCGCTGTGAATCCGCACTTTTGTAGCGTGCTTAGTGTATTTTCAGAGAAATGCGCTACGAAAGTAGCAATGATTTTGTAGCGCAAAACAAATTTTTTCCATCGACTGTGCTATGAAAGTGTGGTTTCATGGATAATTTCAGAAAACTTTTCAAAGGGTTAAAATATGAATTCCAAACAGAATATGGGACCTTTAAACCATGGAATGAGATTGTCAAACTTTATTTGGAAATGAAAATGACACTTTTGAAAAATAAAAAAATTATGGTGATAATAGAAGGGTTAATAGGTTTGAGCCTTTAGACACCATTCAAATCACCTTTTCTCCAATGATCCTTGCGTGTTTTCAAGATGTTGGTTGCTATCAGTTCTGTGAGAAGGTTAAATAGGTCCAAAGCCACTCAGATTTGACTAGGTTGTTCATTCTCGGCCTACAAAACCACCAAGTCAACCTAGCAGGAGTAAATCTTGAACTCTCATCTCAATCTATTACTAAAGCCACAGGAATACTAGATATTGGTGAGAGATGGTTCAAACAGAAGAAATTGGCCTTGAGCTACTATGAGCCCTTCCTCAAACCTAGTTGTCAACAAGGCTGCAAGGTTGTTTTCCCCTTCTCCCAACTACTAGAGAAACATGCCCTACTGATGAGGCAGATTATCAAGTACTTCACTTGTGAGGGGAGGTAATCCAGGGTTTATTCATATCACATAAGGCTACTAATGCACTTCACGAGGGTTAAATTTCTAAACCTACCATACTGTCTCTACCAGAGTGTTAGCCACCTATAATAATTTGTCAAAGAAAACAGATGGCTAAATATGTTTCTGAGCCTTCAAGAGAAACATTTCCTTTGTAAATCTATCATTCTTGAAGCCTCCATGTGTTTTATATCCTTCAAAATTGTCTTCACTGCTGTTTCCATCAAAGAGTCTTTAAATCCCTGTTGTTTATAAAGGAAAACTGCTCATAATGCTCCACTTCCCACAATTTACCTCTCCATTTCACTCCCACAAAATCTCCATTTTTCACCTTTTGTTTCTTTCACAAAATCCCTCAAAACATCATCTAACCCCTAAATCATTTTAATCCTCTGATTAAACCTTAAATCTCCCTCTGATTCGGGTTGAAAATCCTTTCTTCACCCTATCGAAAAATCTATTTGGCCTTTAAAATCCCTTTATTTAGGCCTAAAGTAGTCTTTTACACCATGAGGATATTAGCCCCAAGGGCTTAAAATCCCTTAGCCCCCTTCCACACATGACCTGCGCTATAACCAAGCGCCAAAGCCTCTTCTCAAATCTCTTTTTTCCCAAACCCTCTTCATTTTTTTTCGATGCAATCTCAGCTGTCCGTTCATTAGATCAACCGGATCTCGCATAACCCGACCACCACCCCACCGTTTGCTCCGTGACAAATAAAATGTCATCACAGAGCCCACTGGTTCTTCCGCCCGCACATATTTCCACTATCGCATGCAACCCGCACTGTCTGATCAACACTACACGATTCGATGGTTGAAGCTCCATTTCGCAAAATTTTTATTCCTAAGGATTAACGCTCCAAAATTTTGTGGAATGGGTGGTATTGGGAGGGACACGCATCAGATGTTGTATCGAATCGCATTCCAAACACAAATTACCACCTCCCCCCATTTTTCTGCGCGAAAACCATTACCGGTTTTTTGCCTTACCACTGCTCTCCACAACGTTGCCTTCGCTTTTAATCCTAGTCGTCAATCTCTGAGATCGAACGGCTTGTATTATATCACAAACCCATTCATTTTCCATTCATCTATTCTCCCAAATGCTCCGTCAAGAGATACCCACCGTAGATTGTCCTGATCTAACAGTCCACGTCCCTCATCGCACTCAAACCCCCATCGGACCTGGTTAGCTGCTCTGTCGAGGTTTTCCTCCCATTTCTCTGCTGCATTCACCATCTCTGCACTGCTCCTTTGCCATCCTGAGCCTCTATTGTAGTTATACCCCGCACACAGGTTTTTATATAATTCGTTTATTTGTTTGGTTGCAGGTTTTAAATGGTGGATCCTTTAAAATTTTCCCACAGTCACAAAGGTGACATAAGCACATATGGTGACGATCCTGTGGCACAAATCAATTGAAAAAGGGACGAAGGAGGGGTGAATTTCACGTCTCGGTCACTATATCATGATCATTGGCCGAATGAATAAACCCTCCGACACCAAAACTGTTGGAAATGTTGTCATTGATGGCAAAGGAAAACAAAGGAGCAGCACCTGAACCAGCAATAAGGAAAAGGAGATGACAAAGGAGGAGCACTTGAAACATCAGCCAAGGAGCAGAGAAAGAATAAGAAGAGGTAGCAAGGCAGCAAAAGAAGCAAGACAGATAAGGAACTGAGGTAGCAGACAAAGCAGAGACAGTGAATAGAAGCAGAGGCAACGTAATGTACAAAAGATTTGAACTTAATAAATTTAGTGCAAAGAAGGCAGTAGATGCAGAGATAGGTAAAGAATAGAGGTACAGCAAAGGCAGAGGCAGAGGTCGAGTAGCAAAAGCAGTAAAAAGAAGAAGCAGGGCAGCAAAGAGAAGCAGAGACAGGACCATTTGAAGAAGCAAGGAGCAGCATTAGACAAGAAGAAGAGATAGAAACAGAGAGATAGCAAAGACAGGCAAAGGAGACAACAAAGGAGACAGGCAGAGGTAGTGGAAGCGAATATAAAGGAGACAGGCAGAGGCAGAGCAGTTGTCACAGCAGTAGAGGCAGAGCCGTTATAATTCCGAGAATCGCCCAACCCGGAGGACAGATATATAAATTAAGAGAATCTTTTAGACAGTCGGGCGTTACACATAACATTCTGGGCGCTTGAATCAGTTAGCATTCACTGTTTGAATTATGTTTGAAATTATCGCCATTTTTTAATAGAGCACTTGTATTCGATTGACATGGAGATTGTATATATGGTAGAACTATGCGTTATATATATGACAGGACTGTGTTGAAATGCGCAGTATGAAGGAGGCGGAACCGTAATCAAAAGCAGAATCATATAAAGAAACAGTGGAAGTGGTGTTTGATAATTAAACTATGAGTAACCAAGGAGGGACGACGGATAGAGGTTATAACGCGGAGGAAACTCTTTGAAAGAACTGAAGCAATCCAAAGCAATCCTGTTATCAAAGATTTATCATATGAAAGGGAGCGATAATAAACCAACAATGGAATGTTAAGGAGTGAAACCATGTGCTAAGAAGGAACAGTGAGCATGTATAGTTAACATAGAGGAAGACAGTTCTTGTAAAAGAAGAGAGAAAAGGAAGCAAAGGAGAGAGGTGGAAGAAGACTGTCGAAATGTAATAGTCAGAGCGAAAAAAGAAACGACAGAGACAGAGAAAGAAGCACAGCAAAAGCAGCTAAGGCAGAGGTCATGCAGCAGAGGCAGAGGCAGTAAATACAGAGGAAGAGATGAAACTGACATGCAGTAGAGGTAGAGGTCGAGCAGCGTTGAAGCTGAAACAGGCAAAGGAAACAGGCGGAAGAACACTGCTAGAGTGTAACAGTCGAATACAGAGGCAGAGTGAAATGGTCGAGTAGTGGAGACAGAGGCAGCAAATACAGAAGCAGTGAAGTGGTCGAGCGGTAGAGGCATTAGTACAACAGAGGCAGAGGAGTTAGCACAGCAGAGGCAGAGGCATTAGCACAGCAGAGGCACATAAATTCTGGGAATCGTATACTCCAGTGGCAAAGTATTGCGCTTTATATTCAAAGGACCAAAACATATATATATATATATATATATATATATATATATATATATATGTATAGCCATATGCAGCGTGAGATCCAAAGAAACATAGTAATATAAGGTGGGACCCTTCCCCATTGCAACTATAGCAACATCGCAACATCACGCCATCGCACCATCGCAACATCGCAAAATCGTAACATCGCACCATCGCAACATCGCAACATCGCGCCATCGCACCATCGCAAAATTGCGAAATCGCAATATCGCAACATCGCAACATCGCGCCATCGCACCATTGCAACATCGCAAAATCGCAACATCACAACATCTCGCCATCGCACCATCGCAACATCGCGAAATCGCAACATCGCACCATCGCAACATCGCGAAATCGCAATATCGCACCATCGCAACATCGCACATCGCAAATGTTACATTGCGCAATTTTTTGTTTGATCTGCCGATCGCCGTTGCGACGTGTTGTCCGCCGTCAGATGTGGGGCCCGACCCTTTCATATATTAGAGGTTGTGATTCGATTTATTGGATTGTAATATAAGACCAAAGGCTTAAGGTGGAGGGTGATTTTTTATATAAAATTATTGCTGTTAGATATATAAAACATGGTTGCGGTTGTATTAAAATATGTCGCGTGGGCTGTGAACCCACGGGCCTCGGGGAGGGTGATTTGTAACATAATACAATTGTGATATATGTATCTTCCGGCTTGCGGAACTCGCCACGTCAAAAATACACTCGTGACATGAAAAGGGTTGGAATTGCCCTGATTTAAAAGTCAGCAATTGCATTTTATTTATTTAAAAGGCACAGTTACACGTATGCAGCAGTTACACCCCCACAGAGGACAGAAAAGCAAACAGAGCCAAAAGGAGATAAAACACAGTCACAGAAAATACAAAGACAGCCAAAGAAAAGACAAATGTGTAGCGATTCAAAAGACTAAATTAGTTGAGCTGGAGTTCACATTGTAATTCGAATGTAAATGTTTTAATTGTTTTTATTGTTTGTGATGCATTGACAAGTCTCCGAGAGAGAACAAATTCCCACTGTAATGTTAAATTGATACCTACAGTTATATTTTCTGAATAAGCAGATAAAAGGATTGAGAAGGCAGAAGGCAAAGAGACATGACTGTCCATTTCGAATTCCAAGTAGAATACAAACAGCCATGAAGCTAGTTTGTATAAAATAGGATAATACCCAAGGGGAGAAGAGTTGACGAAAAAAGAGTGAGAGAAGAAGAGAGTGTGCAGCGGAATTAAAGAGAGATGTGAATAAGGAGGAGCTGAGCAAAGAAGAAGAAGGGGCTGAGCAGAGATGATGTAGGTCTGATATAAGAATTGATGAACAACAGAGAAGAAGGTATAGAACAGATCTGATATCCAAGGTAAATCAGCAAGTGTTTTTCTTTTGAAAGAGTAAGGAAGTTGGAGCTTCCCTATCAATTTGTAGCTTGATAGATGTCAGTTGTAGCTGACTGAGGTAGGAGCCTCCTGTAGGTTGGTGCCTGCAGAAAATAGATGGGAGTTGGTGCTTCCACATCAAGTTGTAGCTTGATAAAATGTCAGTTGTAGCTGACCGAGGTTGGAGCCTCCTGTAGGTTGGTGCCTGCAGAAAATTGATGGGAGTTGGAGCTTCCTTGCAAGTTGTAGCTTGCATAATTGAGGTTGGAGCCTCCTGTAGGTTGGTGCCTACAGAAAATCAGTGGTGAGAGGGAGTTGGAGCTTGCCTTTGCATCACAACAATAATAAGATGTGGTTTTCTCCCTTTATGGGTTTCCACGTATATCGGGTGTCTATGTGCATGATGTCTATGTGTTGATATGATATATCTATTCTGCTAATACTTGCTGCTAACATATTAAGACTGCTGGTGCATTATCTAATCTTCTTATTAATTGCTGCTCATAAATAAAGATTGCTCACACATTATGTTGATCATGAAATGAAGGTGTTAATAAAGTAAAATAAGTTTTAAAGGAAAAGTTTTAAAAGTCCATGAATGTGTTAAACTGATTCACCCCCCCCCCCTCTCAGTTTAACTAAGAGTTCAACAATTGGGATCGGAGCCGGTTCCTTTGGTGTAAGCTTAATAGCTTGAAGGAGATCTGGTTAAGTCATGGACTATCAAAATGTATCTGTGTTAAATACAACAAACTTTCCTGAATGGAGAGATAAGGTTAAAACATGATTATTGGCTTATGAACCTGAAGTATGGAAGCTTGTATGTGATGGTTACTGCACAGACTCCCCCACGGTGAAAGAACAACAGAGGAATGCCAAGGCAAAATGTGTGATATATGACAGTCTTCATAACAAGGACCTTGAGTTGATAATGGATCTAGACTCTGCAAAAGAAATCTGGGACATATTGCATTTCATCCATGGAGTAGACACCGAGGATTGCATTGTCAAGAAGGAGAAGAGAATCAAGAAGAAGAAAAATTCATGTCAAAAGGAAGATGTTCAATCAAATGAGGTACCTGCTAGTGTGAATGGTAGTAAGAGTCATAAAGAAATTGCAGATGAAGAAAAAGCCAAACTTGACACAGCTCTGACTAAAATAGAAAAATTGAAGAATGAAAACAAAGATCTTAAGAGATTGGTACAAATATGTGATGAGAAAGAATATGAAGATAGGAAAGAAATTATTGGCCTAAAGACACAGGTTGAAGAGGCAAAGAAAGTAGAAGACACTTTGTTGCAACAAATGAGAGAGAAAAGTCAGGAATGTGAAAGAATGGAAGAAGAAGTAGTGAGCCTAAGAAAGAACTTAGAAAAAGCCCAAAGAGACTTATTAATGAATACACCTCTCATAAAGGCTGGGATAGGATATGAAGGTGAAACCAGTAAGTCCAAGGTTGAAGATAACAAGAAAATCATCTTTGTAAAATCTGTAAGGGACAGTGAAGTAGCTCAACAGATTACTACAGAAGCAGAAACCAGCAGGAACATGAGTTGCAGAGAAACAAATAGAATCAAGCAGCAAAATGAAAGAACAGAGAATGAGAAGATGAAACAATCAATTGCTGAAGGCTCATACACTTATGAGGATGAAATTAATAAATTTGGAAGATGTCAAATAAGGTTCTTTCCTCCTATGAAAAATAGCACAAGTTTCTCTTGTCATAAACCAGGACATAATGCAGCATATTGTAAGACAAAGCCAATCCAGTCAAACCAACAAAGGATGCAGCAAAAGAGTAGAACCCCTCAAGCAAGCAAATGGAAAAGACAATCCTTCACCAGGTACACAAATTACTTCCATGGCTATTGTTATGCTTGCAATAATTTTGGACATAAATCTGTTGAATGTAAAATGTATTCAAGAAGGGGAACAAAATATTATACATCAGCTCAAATGCACCTTGGTCAAATAAGATGTTATGTATGCCCCAAACTTGGTCACAAAGCAAAAGATTGTAATCTGCCATATACTTTAAAGAACTCTAGACATATGATGGAACCAAAACAGATCAATCAAAACTATGAATCAAAAGGAAGAGCAGTCATTATGAAGAACCCCAATAAAGTATGGAAAGAAAAGAGAAAAGGGGAGCCTATTATCTCCATAACATAATGAATCTAGAATAATCTCAGGGGGAGTTGCTCTAGGAAACAAAGCAAATATCTAACCAGTTACAAATATGAAGCAACATCCCAGGGGGAGAGCAGTTCATATATAGACCCCATGAAAGCAGTCTAAGAAGAGCTCCTTGGAATAAGGACATCTATAAGATCAAGAATGCACAGGACAATTTTCTCCAACAAAGAACTATAGAGGAAGAAGAACACCTGAAGCACACAATAGCCAACAGGTTTATGGATGGAGAGAAAGTAGCAAGAAGCCTTGGGATTAGAGGAAACATTAGCAATGAACATGTAAGCTAAGAAGACTTCAGCACATTAAAGTGATGATCACAATGTACCTCTTACTACTAGAATTAACAATGAATCACATTAATAAGGATGAGTACCTATCATCAGTTCATCACATCTTTCAAAAGGTCACCTTGGAGGAATGTAGTTAAGTGAGTAATAAATATTTGAGTAATCAGCGCGTGAAGATTCATAGAAAAGAAATTGAAGATGTCTTTCTGAAGATTTGTATGTTAGAATAATTGAATTGAATATAAAGCAGCAATGATTCTAGAACAGTTTTAGAAAGGTACATGCAATGGCTTTCCTTGGAACCAAATGATAGAAAAAGAAGAATGTTAAATAATTACAAGATCAGAGTGAGGATATTAATGACTATTAACGTGAACAGCGGAAAGTTCAATAGTATGGAATTATGAAGGTGATCTTATCTATGGGTTTATGTGCAAACTGAAGTGAAATATCTGCATATTTTATCAAAGTAATATTAATTGGTACTTGGTACAAGCAACATGCCTATCGAACAGAATATCAAGTGTTATCAGTGGAGCAGCAGCATGATACAGGTCCACAGGATCAAAGGACTAAGGCAAGAATGCATCAAGGTAAAATTCCCAGGGTTATCTGTATTCATCATGAAAATGTCAGTAGCAAAGCTAAAGGATCAGCATGTTGTTTACACTTGAAGCATTATATTGAACTTTGAAGCAATATCTTACTCTATATATAATTACATGCCTTGCTGAAGTCAGTACATATATAACTTCAAGGCCTTCTCCTTAAGATCAGTCATAAAACTGTGTGAAAATGGTTTGTTGAGTTTTCAATTAAACATCTTGAATATGCTTCTGGGGAAGATCATCCTGATAGAACAGTCAAAATATCTGAAGTATGAAGGACTATTTGATTAGTAAAGAGAAATTGATCGTTGACATACATACCCCTTATGACATAAATGAATTGCATGGTTTATAAGTGAGATCGACCAATACATTGAATGCATCCTACCTCAAGGTTTTTTTTTTAAAGTTCATTATGCAAGCAGTAAAGGCATTTGATCTCTTAGATCAAATTCTAGTTAATTCATTGATCACATCAGTAACAAAGACATGCAGCTATTAAGTGTAATATCATCATCAGCTTCCTAGCTCATATCATCACCAACAGGCAAGAAAAGTGAATCACAGTTATAAAAGACATATTGGCATCATCACAATTGAACAGATGTTGTACTACATATGATTATTGCAGAAGAAGACAAACTCCAACTACAACCTTCTTCAATAGATATGCATCGCAGATGAAGATTATAATATAGACGGAAGTATAGCTGAAGCAAGCTTGATAGGTCACATGGAGTATTTACAATCTTTAAGTTTTGATCCAATGATGCATTTGTGATTAGAAAAGGTTGATACAATATGTTCCATGAAGAGTCATTGTTGTCACTTTCAGCCTTATACTAGTAAAAGGAGATTGTGCTTTGGATTGTGTCAATTTACAATAATCCGCAAAGTGTTCCCTCAACAAATCTTGTACACCTGTATAGAGCAACATGATACAAAGTCAGAAGAAGAATACCTAAACACATCTCAGAGAGAGAAAATGAAAATATAGAATCTACACTGAGAAATGTCCAATCCTTTTCCATTGATGTCAAAGGGGGAGGAAAAGCAGGAAATAGAAGAAAGAGTCTTCTAAAAGAAGCCAGGCAGAGAAAGACTTGGAGGAAGCATTGGATTATTAGTAGAGGTGTTGCCGTCAATGCCAAAGGGGGAGACTGTTGGAAATGTTGTCATTGATGGCAAAGGAGCACAAAGGAGCAGCACCTGAACCAGCAATAAGGCAAAGGAGATGAAAAATGAGGAGCACTTGAAACATTAGCCAAGGAGTAGAGAAAGCATAAGAAGAGGTAGAAGAAGCAGCAAAAAGAAGAAGCAGGGCAGCAAAGAGAAGCAGAGATAGGACCATTTGAAGAAGCAAGGAGCAGCATTAGACAAGAAGAAGAGATAGAAACAAAAAGATAGCAGAGACAGGCAAAGGAGACAACAAAGGAGACATGCAGATGCAGTGGAAGCAAATATAAAAGAGACAGGCAGAGGAAGAGCAATTGTCGAGCAGCAGAGGCAGAGGCAGCAAATACAGAGGAAGAGATGAAACAGACGTGCAGTAGAGGCAGAGGTCGAGCAGCGTTGAAGCCGAAACAAGCAAAGGAAACAGGCGGAAGAACACTGCTAGAGTGTAACAGTCGAATACAGAGGCAGAGCGACAGGAGAAACAGGACAGACAAAGGAAGTAGTGACTACAATGGAGGCAGCAAAGAAGCAGAGGCAGAGGCAGAGCGATAGGAGCAGCAGAGGCAGAGGTAGAGCCGTTATAAAGTTCCGAGAATCGCCCAAGCCAGCAGATACGTTCATATGTATAATTCCGAGAATCATTACCCGATGGGCGTTACGCAGATAATGCAGAACCA